>CALYLW010001594.1:194407-208705 GCA_944989445.1 Ampullaceana balthica | reverse complement strand
ATTACATGCTACCTTACATTGGTCAGACCTATATTACATACTACCTTACATTGGTCAGACCTATATTACATAGTACCTTACATTGGTCAGACCTATATTACATACTACCTTACATTGGTCAGACCTATATTACATGGTACCTTACATTGGTCAGACCTATATTACATACTACCTTACATTGGTCAGACCTATATTACATACTACCTTACATTGGTCAGACCTATATTACATACTACCTTACATTGGTCAGACCTATATTACATACTACCTTACATTGGTCAGACCTATATTACATACTACCTTACATTGGTCAGACCTATATTACATGCTACCTTACATTGGTCAGACCTATATTACATGCTACCTTACATTGGTCAGACCTATATTACATACTACCTTACATTGGTCAGACCTATATTACATACTACCTTACATTGGTCAGACCTATATTACATACTACCTTACATTGGTCAGACCTATATTACATACTACCTTACATTGGTCAGACCTATATTACATACTACCTTACATTGGTCAGACCTATATTACATACTACCTTACATTGGTCAGACCTATATTACATACTACCTTACATTGGTCAGACCTATATTACATACTACCTTACATTGGTCAGACCTATATTACATACTACCTTACATTGGTCAGACCTATATTACATACTACCTTACATTGGTCAGACCTATATTACATACTACCTTACATTGGTCAGACCTATATTACATACTACCTTACATTGGTCAGACCTATATTACATACTACCTTACATTGGTCAGACCTATATTACATACTACCTTACATTGGTCAGACCTATATTACATACTACCTTACATTGGTCAGACCTATATTACATACTACCTTACATTGGTCAGACCTATATTACATACTACCTTACATTGGTCAGACCTATATTACATACTACCTTACATTGGTCAGACCTATATTACATACTACCTTACATTGGTCAGACCTATATTACATACTACCTTACATTGGTCAGACCTATATTACATACTACCTTACATTGGTCAGACCTATATTACATACTACCTTACATTGGTCAGACCTATATTACATACTACCTTACATTGGTCAGACCTATATTACATACTACCTTACATTGGTCAGACCTATATTACATACTACCTTACATTGGTCAGACCTATATTACATACTACCTTACATTGGTCAGACCTATATTACATACTACCTTACATTGGTCAGACCTATATTACATACTACCTTACATTGGTCAGACCTATATTACATGCTACCTTACATTGGTCAGACCTATATTACATACTACCTTACATTGGTCAGACCTATATTACATACTACCTTACATTGGTCAGACCTATATTACATACTACCTTACATTGGTCAGACCTATATTACATACTACCTTACATTGGTCAGACCTATATTACATACTACCTTACATTGGTCAGACCTATATTACATACTACCTTACATTGGTCAGACCTATATTACATACTACCTTACATTGGTCAGACCTATATTACATACTACCTTACATTGGTCAGACCTATATTACATACTACCTTACATTGGTCAGACCTATATTACATACTACCTTACATTGGTCAGACCTATATTACATACTACCTTACATTGGTCAGACCTATATTACATGCTACCTTACATTGGTCAGACCTATATTACATACTACCTTACATTGGTCAGACCTATATTACATACTACCTTACATTGGTCAGACCTATATTACATACTACCTTACATTGGTCAGACCTATATTACATACTACCTTACATTGGTCAGACCTATATTACATACTACCTTACATTGGTCAGACCTATATTACATACTACCTTACATTGGTCAGACCTATATTACATACTACCTTACATTGGTCAGACCTATATTACATACTACCTTACATTGGTCAGACCTATATTACATACTACCTTACATTGGTCAGACCTATATTACATGCTACCTTACATTGGTCAGACCTATATTACATACTACCTTACATTGGTCAGACCTATATTACATACTACCTTACATTGGTCAGACCTATATTACATACTACCTTACATTGGTCAGACCTATATTACATACTACCTTACATTGGTCAGACCTATATTACATACTACCTTACATTGGTCAGACCTATATTACATACTACCTTACATTGGTCAGACCTATATTACATACTACCTTACATTGGTCAGACCTATATTACATACTACCTTACATTGGTCAGACCTATATTACATACTACCTTACTTTGGTCAGACCTATATTACATACTACCTTACTTTGGTCAGACCTATATTACATACTACCTTACTTTGGTCAGACCTATATTACATACTACCTTACATTGGTCAGACCTATATTACATGCTACCTTACATTGGTCAGACCTATATTACATACTACCTTACATTGGTCAGACCTATATTACATGCTACCTTACATTGGTCAGACCTATATTACATACTACCTTACTTTGGTCAGACCTATATTACATAGTACCTTACATTGGTCAGACCTATATTACATACTACCTTACATTGGTCAGACCTATATTACATGGTACCTTACATTGGTCAGACCTATATTACATACTACCTCACATTGGTCAGACCTATATTACATACTACCTTACTTTGGTCAGACCTATATTACATACTACCTTACATTGGTCAGACCTATATTACATACTACCTTACATTGGTCAGACCTATATTACATACTACCTTACATTGGTCAGACCTATATTACATGACTACCTTACATTGGTCAGACCTATATTACATGCTACCTTACATTGGTCAGACCTATATTACATACTACCTTACATTGGTCAGACCTATATTACATACTACCTTACATTGGTCAGACCTATATTACATACTACCTTACATTGGTCAGACCTATATTACATACTACCTTACATTGGTCAGACCTATATTACATACTACCTTACATTGGTCAGACCTATATTACATACTACCTTACATTGGTCAGACCTATATTACATGCTACCTTACATTGGTCAGACCTATATTACATACTACCTTACATTTGGTCAGACCTATATTACATGCTACCTTACATTGGTCAGACCTATATTACATACTACCTTACATTGGTCAGACCTATATTACATGGTACCTTACATTGGTCAGACCTATATTACATACTACCTTACATTGGTCAGACCTATATTACATACTACCTTACATTTGGTCAGACCTATATTACATACTACCTTACATTGGTCAGACCTATATTACATACTACCTTACATTGGTCAGACCTATATTACATACTACCTTACATTGGTCAGACCTATATTACATGCTACCTTACATTGGTCAGACCTATATTACATGCTACCTTACATTGGTCAGACCTATATTACATACTACCTTACATTGGTCAGACCTATATTACATACTACCTTACATTGGTCAGACCTATATTACATACTACCTTACATTGGTCAGACCTATATTACATACTACCTTACATTGGTCAGACCTATATTACATGGTACCTTACATTGGTCAGACCTATATTACATACTACCTTACATTGGTCAGACCTATATTACATACTACCTTACATTGGTCAGACCTATATTACATATGTATTTTTTAAATGGGAACTATCTACTAAAGAAAATATATATGAATTAGAATATATTAAAAATGCAAATGGTTGTATTTTGACCTTGGACAAGGCTAACACCACAAATTAAATATGTGTAACAATGAAAGACTAGAGGATAGAAGATGAAAAAGCAACGTATTATATTACATACGGCAATTAATATATTAAATAAGGCAATTAATATATTACATAAGGCAATTAATATATTACATAAGGCAATTAATATATTACATAAGGCAATTAATATCTCCATACATATGAGACGCATTTGTTGTCTGTCGTCTGTCTGGATGTTCCCTATTAACTCATTATCCAGACAACCAAATAACGTGATATTTGGTACACGTACACAAAATTATACCGGAAAGGTTATTAAACAGGTTTCGTTTCATATATATAAGATACTGGGGGCCGGGGACCCAAAATGTAGTTTTTCCTAAAATGAGCTCTATACAAAATAAAAATAAAAAATTGTCATATTTCCCGTGTAGGTAGCAGCATAAAACTTTCATAAAAATTTGGCGATGTTAACAGGTAAAAAATATTATAAAAATTATCACTTACTGGGGGCCAGGGGCCCTTAAGTAGTTTTTTTCTTATATTTAAAACTGACTCAACACTAATTCTTCAATTTCCCGTGAATGTAGAAGCATGAAACTATGGGAACTTGCTGAATACACTCTTATGACGATAATTGGCGAAAAATAATTACAAAATTTTCACTCATGGGTGGCCGGGGGCCCAAAATGTTTTTTTCTTATATGGGCTATATCAAACTGAATCAACACTAATTCCCCATCTTTCTTTGTAGGCTCAAACAGGAACTTTGGAAAGTTGTTGAGTACCCTCGCCAGATGCTAGCAGTCGAAAAAAAAACAATAACTGGGGGGGCCGGGGGCCCAAATGTTATACATATAAGTCGCATTTGTTGTGTGTTTGTCTGTTCCCTAAGAATTCAAGATCCAGACAACCAAATAACGTGAAATTTGGTACACATACACACAATTACATGAGAAAGGTTGTTAAACAGGTTTCGTTCAACATATATAAGATACTGGGGGCCGTGTAGGTAGAAGCATTAAACTTTCGGTGGTTGTTAAGTATCATTTGGCGATAGTAACAGGTAAAAAAATTATATAAATTATCACACAGTCTCTTGGGATTGCTGGTATAGACTTGCAGACACCATGCTTTTCTCATGGACAGTTGTATGTGGCCTGCTCCAGAGTTGGCAAAGAGGAAAATCTTTTTGTACACACCCCAAATGGAACTGCCAAAAATGTTGTCTATCACATTGCTTTTAGTTAAATCTACCCATTATTGCATGCAAATAAACAGTACTGTACGCTTCTACAGTAAACCTTATTTTAAACCCGGGAAAGCCGGGTCCTTGACCCTAGTATTATATAAGGCAATTAATATATTACATAAGGCAATTAATATATTACATAAGGCAAATAATTAATTGTAACTGGGAAATAAAAAATAACCAATCAGATACAAAACTCAGATAGACATGTGGCTAAAATAATGTTCATGTTCCAAATGCAAGAAGAAGCATACACCAATCCTCATTTCTCTCGTCTGGCATTCGTGCGTGTAATACGTTGTCTGGCATTCGTGCGTGTAATACGTTGTCTGGCATTCGTGCGTGTAATACGTTGTCTGGCATTCGTGCGTGTAATACGTTGTCTGGCATTCTTGCGTGTAATACGTTGTCTGGCATTCGTGCGTGTAATACGTTGTCTGGCATTCGTGCGTGTAATACGTTGTCTGGCATTCTTGCGTGTAATACGTTGTCTGGCATTCTTGCGTGTAATACGTTGTCTGGCATTCTTGCGTGTAATACGTTGCCTGATCAAACCAGGAAAACCAAAACACAATCAACATTCAAAACTGTAATTAAAATGCAATACTCGACACAATTAGTGAAGCACTAGTATTCGTTATAGAGGAAGTTTCTGTAGAAACACAAGGCGCAATTTAATCAGCTAATGTATATCAATAACAATGAAAAGGCAAAACTTAAGTTACATTTTGTAAGCATCATGATTTGTTAAGGGCCATTAAAAAAGCAAAGGCGCCCTTATTTGTTAAGGGTCATTAAGAAAGCTAAGGCGCAATTATTTGTTAAGGGCCATTAAGAAAGCTAAGCCGCCTTTATTTGTTAAGGGCCATTAAGAAAGCTAAGGTACCCTTATTTGTTAAGGGCCATTAAGAAAGCTAAGGCGCCCATATTTGTTTAGGGCACTTTAGGGCCATTAATAAAGCTAAGGCGCCCATATTTGTTTAGGGCCATTAAGAAAGCTAAGGCGCCCTTATTTGATGAAAGAGTCATCAAGTAAGTTTAGGGCGACGGTAAGATGGACGTACTGATATGGGTCATAGTGAGCTTAGGACGACGTTAAGATGGACGTACTGATATGGGTCATAGAGAGCTTAGGGCGACGTTAAGATGGACGTACTGATATGGGTCATAGAGAGCTTAGGGCGACGTTAAGATGGACGTACTGATATGGGTCATAGATAGCTTGAACTTGAACTATCCCTTAACCCGTTGTTTGGTCGTTGGGGCACCATCGTGAACTGCACACTAACGCACGCCCTTTGTCACGGTCCTGTGCTGCCCTTTGAGAGTCGCTGAATGACAGGCCGGTCCACTCTTTGATATTGTCCTCCCATCTCTTCTTTTGTCTGCCTCTTTTCCTTCCTTCCTGGACTGTGCCTTGTAATATGGTTTTTGCGAGACCTCCAGTTCTTGTCACGTGTCCGTACCATCGTAATTTCCTCTTCTTAATTGATGTGAGTAGGTCCTCGTAGGTGCCAATGACAGTACTTATTTGGTTGCGGACCGCTTCATTTGTGATGTGCGCTGTGTAGGAGATGTTCAATATCTTTCTGAAACATCTCATCTCTAGCGCATTTATTCTTCTTTGGAGGTCTGCAGTGAGCGTCCAAGCCTCACAACCATACAAAAAGACTGACATCGCTAGAGAGCGCATTAGCCGGATCTTTGATCTCAGGGAGAGCTTCTTACTTTGCCAGATGTGCTTTAATTTGCTCAATGCTGCCATTGTTTGGGCTACTCTGGCAAGAATTTCTGGCTTTGAGCCTTCGTCGGATATTATGGCCCCTAGATACTTGAAGGTGGAGACTTCTTCGAGTTTTTGCCCATTTATCCGAATCTCGCTTGTGAATTTACTATTAGCCATGACCTTGGTCTTTTCTGCGTTAATTTCCATGCCGTGCGCCTTTGCTGCTTTCTCTAGCTGTGCGAGGAATTCTTTTAGTTCGTCCTCGCTACCAGCTAGGCCGTCAATGTCATCGGCGAAGCGTAGGTTGGTTATACTTCTCCCTCCGATGCTGACTGTTCCGACATGGTCTTCTAGCACATCTGTCATGATCCTTTTAAGGAAGAGGTTGAAGAGGATGGGGGAAAGTGAACATCCTTGTCTGACACCAACAGTTGCTGTTGAAGAGTCTGCGCTGGTTGCTCTGTTGTAAAGGTTCTTGGTCACTTCAATGATGTTTGCATTTATGTTGAATTTGTGCATCGTTGCCCACAGTGCCGCATGCCACACTCTGTCGAACGCTTTTTTAAAGTCTATAAAGACATGCTAGAGGTCACTCTGGTGTTGGAGATGTTTTTCACAGAGAACTCGCAGGTTAAAGATTTGCTCCGTTATGCTTCTTCCTGTTCTGAAGCCCGCCTGCTCTTCTGAAATGATTTGCTCTGCTTGTGGTTTCAGTCTGTTCAATATGATCATAAGCATGACTTTGCTGGGGTGACTAATCAGGCTGATTGTACGGTAGTTCTGACACATCTGTAGATTACCCTTTTTTGGGAGCGTG
Organism: Ampullaceana balthica; assembly: GCA_944989445.1. NCBI lineage: Eukaryota > Metazoa > Mollusca > Gastropoda > Lymnaeidae > Ampullaceana > Ampullaceana balthica. The sequence continues at coordinate 201,170 of CALYLW010001594.1, read as the reverse complement.
ATAACCAGCGATTGCGTCCAGCTTAGGGCGACGTTAAGATGGACGTACTGATATGGGTCATAGTGAGGTTCACAAATTTTATTATCTGTACTTTTTTTCAAAATTGTTCTAAGGTTTGCACATTTGGCAGCCCTCCCCCCCCCCGTCTACGCCACTGACAAGCCAACGTTAAATGCACCTTGCCAATTCACTGCGTTATTCATGCCCGGGCCATTTGGTACGTTACTCCACTGCAGGCACTTTAAGGGGCGTTTACTATGCCTACTAGGGAAACAAACTGAGCTTTTTACATCGGGGACCGTATCTCCGAAAGGTCATAATAGGTCAGTGATATACAGCATAGTAGGCTAGTAGGTCAGTGCATGTAGATGATACCCGAGCCGAGCCTCTGGTGTGCAGGACGTTGTCAGATACAGCATGTTGTTTTTATTGTTGTATACTCTGTTGCCATATATCATATACATATTTGTTTATGTTGGTGGAAGGGGCGAGAAGGAGTCCAGAGAGTAAAACTTGTGTATACTCTCTTGGTCTAATCCATGTGTATAATCTTTGTGTCAAATATCGGTCTAATCTCTATGACTAATCTTTTTGATATTAGACACAGAGATTACACATTAAGTTTAACCTCTATTTCTAATCTTAGTGTCTAATCCTTGAGTCTAATCTCTGTTTATAATCTTTATTTCTAATCCTTGAGTGTAATCTCTGTTTCTAATCTTTATGTCTAATCCTTGAGTCTAATCTCGGTTTCTAATTTTTATTTCTAATCCTTGAGTCTAATGTCTGTTTCTAATTTTGATGTCTAATCCTTGAGTCTAATCTCTGTTTCTAATCTTTATGTCTAATCCATGAGTCTAATCTCTGTTTCTAATCTTTATGTCTAATCCTTGAGTCTAATCTCTGTTTCTAATTTTTATTTCTAATCCTTGAGTCTAATGTCTGTTTCTAATTTTTTTCTAATCTGCTTGTCATTAATTTATGTCAAATCACTCGATAAACTCATTGTCTACTGTCTGTCTAAAATCTTTCACTAATATCAAAGCGTGCTCCTTATATTCACCTATAATATTCAGGTCTAATTTCTATTAATAATCTCATTTTGTACCTGCATGTTTAATATACTTGTATAATATCTATGTTTAATCCCCCTTTACAATCTCAAAAATCCTTTTCTCCTTTTAAAATCTAAATGTGTAATCTTCTTGTTTAATCTCTATTTCTAGTAATCATGTTCAACATTAGTGTTTCATGTCCTAGTCCTACTACCTTGGTAAAACCTTTATCTAATCTCACAGTATGAAGACTTCAAGCCATTAATGAAACACTATAGTTAAATACTATAGTAAAACCGACGAGGAACTTATCTTACATGTTCGACTTATACTATATGTTCGACTTATCCTACATCTGTTCGACTTATCCTATATGTTCGACTTATCCTACATCTGTTCGACTTATCCTACATCTGTTCGACTTATCCTACATCTGTTCGACTTATCCAACATCTGATCGACTTATCCTACATCTGTTCGACTTATCCTACATCTGTTCGACTCATCTGTTCCACTCCTGTTTTTTTTAAAAGACTTTTGCAATGATTACAATACCTAATCTTTGAACTCACAGTAAGTTACGACCATCACAGTAAGTTACGACCATCACAGTAGGTTACGACCATCACAGTAAGTTACGACCATCACAGTAAGTTGCGACCATCACAGTAAGTTACGACCATCACAGTAAGTTACGACCATCACAGTAAGTTGCGACCATCACAGTAAATTACGACCATCACAGTAAATTACGACCATCACAGTAAGTTACGACCATCACAGTAAGTTACGACCATCACAGTAAGTTGCGACCATCACAGTAAGTTACGACCATCACAGTAAGTTACGACCATCACAGTAAGTTACGACCATCATAGTAAGTTGCGACCATCACAGTAAGTTACGACCATCACAGTAAGTTACGACCATCATTGTAAGTTACGACCATCACAGCAAGTTACGACCATCACAGTAAGTTACGACCATCACGGTAAGTTGCGACCATCACAGTAAGTTGCGACCATCACAGTAAGTTGCGACCATCACAGTCAGTTACGACCATCACAGTCAGTTACGACCATCACAGTAAGTTGCGACCATCACAGTAAGTTACGACCATCACAGTAAGTTGCGACCATTCGAGATTTATTTATGTGAACACCAAAAGTTCCGACTCTCTGTGATAATGAAATACAACAGTTTGGGCTGGACTAGTCCTCCACTAGACTTTGACGAGTGTATGTTAGACTTTGACGAGTGTATGTTAGACTTTGACAAGTGTATGTTAGACTTTGACAAGTGTATGTTAGACTTTGACGAGTGTATGTTAGACTTTGACGAGTGTATGTTAGACTTTGACAAGTGTATGTTAGACTTTGACGAGTGTATGTTAGACTTTGACGAGTGTATGTTAGACTTTGACAAGTGTATGTTAGACTTTGAGAAGTGTATGTTAGACTTTGAGAAGTGTTATATGTTAGACTTTGAGAAGTGTATGTTAGACTTTGAGAAGTGTATGTTAGACTTTGAGAAGTGTATGTTAGACTTTGAGAAGTGTATGTTAGACTTTGAGAAGTGTATGTTAGACTTTGAGAAGTGGTAATGTTGATGGTACTCTTCTATAGAGAAAGGCGTCAATGCTATTGCCGCGTGCTCCTAGCCCTCTGATGTTCAAACATTCTCTCAAATAAAGAAACAACAATCTCACAATTTTCTTTTAAACATCGTTATTGTCAATCTTTGAAACATTCTTGTTGTCAATCTTTGAAACATCGTACTTGTCAATCTTTGAAACATTGTTGTTGTCAATCTTTGAAATATCGTTGTTGTCAATCTTTGAAACATCGTTGTTGTCAATCTTTGAAACATTGTTGTTGTCAATCTTTGAAACATCGTTGTTGACAATCTTTGAAACATTGTTGTTGTCAATCTTTGAAACATTGTTGTTGTCAATCTTTGAAACATCGTTGTTGTCAATCTTTGAAACATTGTTGTTGTCATTCTTTGAAACATTGTTGTTGTCATTCTTTGAAACATCGAGATTTAAGAGATATAAGCAGTGTTTCCAGAAATTTAAGATAGCCAGTGGACTGGACACAAAAAGCAAAGAAGTGCAGAGCATGACACTGCTGCATGTTATAGGCCAGGAAGCGGTAGAAGTGTACAATACATTCCAGTGGACTGGACAGGAATGTGACGATTGTGACACAGATTTTCATTCAGTGAAATGCTTGTTACGAAAATTCGAGAATTATTGTTTGCCAAGAAAGAATGTGACAGTCGAGAGACACATGTATTTCTCCATAAAGCAAGGTGAGGGAGAAAGTTTCGATAATTTTATAACAGACCGTAAACTTAAACAAAGTCTTGTGAATTTGAAAATTTAACAGAGTCGCTAATAAAGGACAGAATTGTGGCTGGAGTAAATAATGAATATCTCAGGGCTAGACTACTGAGAGAATTAGACCTGAATTTAAACAAGGCTGAAATTATATGCAAAGCGGCGGAAACGCCAGAATGGCAACTCAAAGCTTTAAATGAAGAAAAGAATGTTCAAGCTGTGAACTCAAAGGCACATGAGAGATCAAGTACGCACAAGACAACAAGTCAACATGTCAAGCAAGCTGCAAGGTTAAGTACACACATAAAAGCAGGCAAATGTAAATATTGTGGAAAAAAACATGAACCTAGAAAATGTCCTGAATATGGGAAGTTATGCTACAACTGTGGAAAATTGAATCATTTTTCTGCTGTATGCAAATCAAAACGTGTAAAAGTTTTCAACCGTCAACTGAAAGATCACGTGGACTATAATAAAGAAACATTCAGCATAGGAAGTGTGTCCACGCAACACGCAACTAGTGATGAATGGAAAACAGTGGTCACGCTTGAACAGAGGCAAGTAGTGTTCACACTGGACACAGGCGCACAAGTAAACATTCTGCCACACAGATTGTTTAGTCAACTTAGATTGGGAAGAATGCAGAAATCAACAGCAAGGCTAACGACATACAGTGGGAAACATTGCCTGTTGTAGGCAAAAAATCAATCAAATGCTCTGTGAAAGACAAGAGGTGCTGGAGTTTCAAATAGTCAAGACGCACTCAAAGCATATCCCTGGTCTGCAAGGTTGTCAGAAATTGAAACTTATTGAGAGAGTGGATGTTATTGAAGATGAGACATTGTCTAAATATGCAGACGTATTTAGTGGTCTTTGTTCATTGGAAGAATACTACTATATAAAAATTGATGAAAATGTCAAGCCAGTAGAACATGCTGCTAGAAACGTTAGCCAGTAGTACATGCTGCTAGAAAAGTTCCTGCTGCGTTACGAGATAATCTCAAAAAAAGAACTTGAACGTATGGAAATGGAGGGAGTCATTGAGAAAGTTGATCATCCTACAGCATGGGTCAACTCACTGGTCATTGTTGAGAAAAAAGGTGGCGGTTTAAGGATCGGTCTTGACCCAAGACACTTTAACACTGCCATTCAAAGAGAACATTATCAATTACCAACAATTGAAGAAATAGCTAGCAGGCTTAGTGGCATCAAGAGTTTCACTGTGTTGGATGCAGCTACAGCATTTTGGCAAATTAGGCTCAACAAGAACTGTACAGATCTTACCACGTTTAACACGACTTTTGGAAGGTACACATTCTCGAGGATTCCATTTGGACTAAATTCTATCACAGGGCTGACCCGTACATGAAACCGTAAGTCAATAACAGAATTTTAGTGAAAAGTGTATGTAATGTGAGAGGTGTAAGGGGACGTCCATGAATGACGTCACGCAATTTTGACCGATTTTTCACCCCCCCCCCTCGTCACAAAAAGTTAGACCCCCCCCCTCCAAAAATACGTCACAAAGCTTTGACCAAAAAAAAACAATTTTAAAAAAATCCTTAATTTATATTTGAAAATGAGTATGTTTCAAATCATTTTTTTGTCATTTAATTTAATAATTTATTTAGTGTATGTCTACATTGTAATATCGTAATGCGTGTGAAGCTATGTAAAACGGCATTAAATAAATTGTAAGCCAGTGCTTCTCAAACTTGTTCGTATTAGACGACCAGCAGGTATTTTTTTTATAATGCATTTCACCAGGTACAGATGCATTCTTTTCCCGTTTTGACATGATTTTCCGTGTACTGACGTGATAGCAAAATGAGCCCCTACATGGCTTAAAGCCCTATAACATTAAGTATGATTTCGGCTTGTTTTATATAATATATATATTTTTTAAATTTGTCTAGTTGCCAAGGCAATAGCAAGACAGCTAACGAACAATGCAGCGGTAATTTCAAAAACCATTTGATGTGATTAACCTTCGCGATTAAGCTCGTGAATAATAATAATAATAATAAATTGATAATTTACATAGCGCTGTATCCCAGTGGGAACTGACTATGTGACTATTGATATTACAAGGATCATTTCATTGTTGATAAACCAAGAATAGGCTATATAGATACAAGACGATTCCTCAAAATGATTTCGATCTTATAATGACAGTTTTCCTGCTATGTATATGAACATCAAAGGCATTTGATCTAAAATTACCACATTGATATCAAATCTCATGTTTTCTAACAATTAGTTGGTACGCGCTGGCAGAGGAATATGGCGAGTACTGTACGAACCCCACATTTGTGCAGGAAAGTAGGGTGTCATCTTGTGCGTCGCAAAATACAGTAATTCCCTCAAGTTGAAGTAGTTGAAGACTGAAAAATACTATGACATTAATAAAATATCCAATATTATCATAACTTTTTACTCCGAAGCTCACGAGTTTTTTTTCTTTTCTTTCTTTATTTTTTTTTATTTGGACGAGGTGGCGTGTTTAAATTGTTGCATTCTCTTGTGGAATTTATAAACTAATGAAAAATACATGGTTAACGCTATCGGGCGGTTTAACAGAGGGGTCTGTGAACAGCAGTAAATTATCTCATTTTGGGTAAAAAAGGGAACTCTTGGCGTTTGACAAAAAACCAATCGAACAATTATATCAAACTTAAAACGTTTATAATTGTATCAAATAGATCCCCCCGCCTCCCCCCCCAAATAAATTAAAAATTGATATTCCGTGTCGTTTTGACTTAAAATATCTTTACATAATCCTGTTCAGATCATTTTTAGACACTTGTCATGCTTGTAAAACTCACCAGTTGCATTTTCGGGGGGGGGGATGCTAACGAAACGACGCTCCCCCAAATCCCCGAGTCATGTGAGCAGGACCTCGAGTCTTAGTAACGCACACAGAAACTTGTATATTTTGGGGTAACGGGCAAAAAAGTTCGTCGACTACTGCCGTGGGAGAGCCAAACGGAGCGGCGCTGACATCACAAATGCTTTGATGTCAACATCAAACGACGCAGGCTAACAATTTCATACATTCTCATGGGTTCTCAAACTTTAGGATTATAATTGGATTTAATTTTCATTTCTTGATAACTTACGCCGACCGGCGTCTGATGGCCTACAGACCGGTACTTTGAGAAGCACTGATTAAAAAAAATCATTAAATAACTTGTAAGTGACCAAATATTTCAGTGGAAGTTATTTTAATTTATATTTACACTTTTGATGTGACGTCACATTTCTTCAACCCCTTCCCCCCCCTCGTCACGCATCGTCACAAAAGTGTGACCCCCCTCCCCCCTAGGTGCGTGACGTCATTTATGGACGGCCCCAAAGGAGTACTTTG
>CALYLW010001594.1:114407-191907 GCA_944989445.1 Ampullaceana balthica | reverse complement strand
GGGAGGTGGGGGGGGGGAGAACGTCAGAGGATTGGAACAGTGGTCCTCTGTGTTCCGTTGTCCCAAGCTAACCACTGTCGGGTCGAGCGTTCTTGATCATAGTTGGGTGGGAGGGGGGGGGGTCGGGCGCCGAGCTATGTATGCAGACTTATTATTAGAACACACACAGGACATTTCATAAGTTTATATACATGTATACATCTATATATATAATAATTAAATATTTAAAAAGTCTTTTTTTAAAAAGGACACGCTTTTAACATAATCACTACTTTTAGTAATATCTCATATATAAGGGATTTATAGTCAAAAACTTTGTTTTTACAGCTATTTTTTAAAACTTATAATAAAAACTCTTTAAAATTCACGTCTGAAGCCCACATATCTTTTTAAATCCCTTATTATAACTTCGCGGCCGTCTCTCTCTGTCTTGGGCTCGGCGGGCGGAAAAACAGAAGTCAAAAATGACCCACTTCCCATGATCCGATCGAACTGAAATTTGGCACACGGACCCGACTCACCTAACAATGCATCGTATCAAAATTTCAGATCGATCGATCGTACCGTAATTAAATTAATGCATTTTTAGTTTATCCTTATATGAGGTATGTAATTCAAATTCACTGTTTTGTTATTGTTTTTTTCTCCCACTTCCACATGAGTTTGAGTTGACGCCGACCGTCGTGTTGACGCCGACCGTCGTGCCGACACCCCCTCACATCCCACCCCCATTTATTAAAGACAAGGGACATCACTCGGTGTCAGTCTGTAAATGTTTGAAAATAATCAATACTGTTAGTTATGTCTCATATATAAGGGATTTATAGTCAAAAACTTTGTTTTTACGGGTTTGTTTTATTAAATCCCTTATATTAACTTCACCGCCGGTCATCTCTCTCTGTCTTGGGCGGGCGGAAAAACAGAAGTAAAAAATGACCCACTTCCCATGATCCGATCGAACTGAAATTTGGCACACGGACCCGTCTGACCTAACAATGCATCGTATCACAATTTCAGATCGATCGAACGTACCGTAATTAAATTAATGCATTTTTAGTTTATCCTTATATGAGGTATGTAATTTAAATTCACGGTTTGTTATTGTTTTTTTGCCACGTGAAATTTTGAGCTGACGCATTGAGGCGACCCAACGAAGCGACGGACGCTTTTGTTTACATTTTACGTGTCACTCTGAGCTCGGTCAAGCGAATCGGTGACCAGACTTTTCCCCTCTCCCCCTCCCACCCACCCCTCCCCCCCTAGGGTTATGAAGCAAACTTGAGTTAAGACAGATTCAGTCTGTAAATGTTTGAAAATAATCAATACTGTTAGTTATGTCTCATATATAAGGGATTTATAGTCAAAAACTTTGTTTTTACGGGTTTGTTTTATTTACCACTATTTTTTTTATACCAAACACCTCATAAGCGCCCGCCCAACGTTTTATACCACGGTGTTGTGTTCACGTGGTGAACTCATGGATGTCAACAAAGCAGACGGGTACCGATGCTTATATATAGACTATAGATAAACTAAAAATGCAATAATTTCAATACGGTACATTCGATCGATCTGAAATTTTGATACAATGCATTGTCATCCAAGATCTATCTGTGGTAAAATTTTTAGATCTCTAGGACCATCAGAAGTGGTATAATTTTACGTTTCAAGTTTTGAAGGAAGGATGGATACAACATACAAACATTGTGACTTAAATAAAAGCGTGTAATAATAATAATAAAAATCAAAGTATGTCTGTGTGTGTGTGTGTGTGTGTGTGTGTGTGCATGTCCTTTATAGCTGACTAAACCATTCATCCGATCGTCATGAAATTTTTTGAGACTGTTAAGTACCTACCTGGGATGGTAACTGGCAACTTTGTTTTCTAAATTTAACACTCATGGGGCACCGGGGGCCCATAATGTCATTTTTTGCTTCTATGAGCTATATAAAAATTAGTTTAAGCGCTAGCTACTGTGTAAATTGTTGGATCTTAACCAAACTTTGTATATGACAACTTGATAGCCAATATTAAAATACTATAGGGCACTGAACTGCAAATAGTCATTCCTTTGGGGCTGGGGGCCCAAAATTTCACATTTCTTAAACGTTTAAGATTTTATTCACCATTCAGTCATTAACAATCTTGACAAATAATGACACATGTATCCATTATTATACAAATTGAAATGAACAGGGGTTTTGAACTTTATATATTGCACTGAATGGGCCCCCGGGGCCCTTAATGTCTTTTTTTGCTATATAAGATATATAAAAATTAGTTTATGCGTTAGCTACTGAGTAAATGAATGGATCTAAACCAAAATTGAATACAAAAACTTGGTAGCCCATATTAAAATACTATAGGGCACATAACTTCAAATGTCCATTCCTTCGGGGCCGGGGGGCCCCCAATGTCTTTTCTTCGTATATGTTTAATGTATTTCCCCCATTCAATTTTTCACGATCTTGAGGAATATATCTATGAGGAAACTTAATTAAATGAAAAGGTTTTTGAAATTTACATCTATCACCAAATGGGCCCAGGGGCCCTAAATGTCTTTTTTATATCTATCTGTATATATAAAAATCAAAAGTATGTCTGTGTGTGTGTGTGTGTGTGCATGTCCTTTATAGCTGACTAAACCATTCATCCGATCGTCATGAAATTTTCGGAGACTGTTAAGTACCTACCTGGGATGGTAACTGGCACCTTTTTTTCTAAATTTAACACTCATGGGGCACCGGGGGCCCATAATGTCATTTTTTGCTTATATGAGCTATATAAAAATTAGTTTAAGCGCTAGCTACTGTGTACATTGTTGGATCTTAACCAAACTTTGTATATGACAACTTGATAGCCAATATTAAAATACTATAGGGCACTGAACTCCTAATAGTCATTCCTTTGGGGCTGGGGGTCAAAAATTCACATTTCTTAAATGTTTAAGATTTTATTCACCATTCAGTCATTAACAATCTTGACAAATAATGACACATGTATCCATTATTATACAAATTGAAATGAACAGGGGTTTTGAACTTTATATCTTGCACTGAATGGGCCCTGGGGCCCTTAATGTCTTTTTTGCTTATATAAGATATATAAAAATTAGTTTATGCGTTAGCTACTGAGTAAATGAATGGATCTAAACCAAAATTTGAATACAAAAACTTGGCAACCCATACTAAAATACTATAGGGCACAGAACTTCAAATGTCCATTCCTTCGGGGCCGCGGGCGCCTAATGTATTTTCTTCGTATATGTTTAAGATATTTTTCTACATTCAATTTTTCACGATATTGAGGAATATATTTTTGAGGAAACTGTTTTAAAATGAACAGGTTTTTGAAATTAACATCTTTCAACAAAGGGTCAGGGGCCCCTAAATGCCGTTTTTTTCTTATATTAGCTGTATAAAAATTAGTATTAGCGTAAAATACTGAGAAAATTAATGTATCTTGACCCATTTTAGTATATAAAAACTCAAGGGTCTATATTTTATTACGATAGGGCACTGAACTCCTAATTTTCATTCCCACGGGGCTGGGGGCCCAAAATGTCTTTTTTAGTAAATGTTTAATATTTTATCGTCCATTCAATTTTAAACAATATTGAGAAATATAAATAAATGTATGTATTTTGAAATTTATTCAAATGAACATATGTTTCGCACTTTATTTTTGCAATAATTGGGCCCTGGGGCCCTTAATGCCGTTTTTTGATAATACGAGCTTTATAAAAAAAATTAGTTTATGCGTTAGCTACTGAGTAAATGATTGGATCTTAACCAAACTTTGTATACAAAAACTTGGTAGCCCATATTAAAATACTTAAGGTTTCTAAACTTTTTATGTCAATTTCTTTGGGGCCGGGGCCCCAAATATCTTTTTTCATATATGTTTAAGATATTTTTGCCATTCACTTTTTAACGATCTTGATAAATATATCCCTGATGAAACTGAATTAAAATGAAAAGGTTTTTGAAATTGACATTTGCACCGAATAGGCCCGGGCCCCCTTTATGTCGTTTTATTTTACTTTATCTATTTATATTAAAATCAAACTATGTGTGTGTGTGAGTCTGCATGTCCTTTATAGCTGACTAAATCATTCAGTATGCTCCCGGGATGGTAACTGGCTACTTTTTTTCAAAATGTAACACTAATGGGGTGCCAGGGGCCCATAATTTCATGTTTTGCTTATACGACCTATATAAAAAATAGTTTAAGCGTTAGCTACTGAGTAAATGAATAGATCTTAACAAAACTTTGTATACAAAAACGTGGTTGCCCATATTAAAATACTATAGGGCACTTGACTCCTTATGGCCACTTCTTCGGGTCTGGGGGCCCAAAATACCTTTTTACTTAAACGTTTAAGATTGTATTCCCCATTTCAATTATTAAACAAACTTGACAAATAATGGTAAATGTATCCATTATCATCCATATTGAAATGAACAGGTGTTTTGAACTTTATATCTTGCCCTGAATGGGCCCTGGGGCCCTTAATGTCGTTTTTTGCTAATATGAAATATATAAAAATTAGTTTCTGCATTAGCTACTTGGTAAATGAATAGAGCTTCACCAAAATTTGCACACAAAACCTTGGTAGCCCATATTAATATACTAAGGGGCACTGAACTTCTAATGTCAATGTCAATATCTTCCGGGCCGGGGGCCCCAAACTTCTTTTTTCTTTATCTGTTTAAGATATGTTTCCTATTTACTTTTTTTAAAAGATCTTGAGAAATATATTAACAATAAAACTGAATTAAAATTAACAGGTTTTTGAAATTGACCTGTTGCGCCGAATGGGCCGGGGGCCCCTTAATGTCATTTCCCCCATAAATTAGCTAAATAAAAAGTAGTTTATGCGTTAAATAATGAGAAAATAACTGGATTTTGACCAAACTTAGTATATAAAAACTTAATAGCCTATATTTATATAGTAATATAGGGTAGTGAACTCTTAATGTCCATTCCCTGGGAGCTGGGGTCCCAAATGTCTTTTTACTGAACTTTAATAATTGTATTATCTATTCAATTTTACACGATATTTAGGAATATAGCTTTAGTACAATGGCAATAAAAAAACTATATAATCACTAATTTTGAGGGTCTTGGCGCTTAATATCGTTTCGTCATTTGTACGCTATTTAATTATTAATTTATTTATCCGTTTGCTATGAAACTTGGAAGATTTTTTCACACTTCCGCGAAGGTTTCTGGCATTATTGTTTTTAAACATACCACTCATAGGATTCTTTAAATTTATTCATTTTTACTGAGATCGTTGCAACGCACGACGGGTCTGCTAGTATAATATAAAAACAGTTTGCTTTGTGTTTGCAAGCGGCAAATCTTCTTACATTGTTATGTATTTATTGTAATTTTGATATTGTTTTTAAAAGAGTCGACTATTGTGTTATAGGAGTTCATCCAAATTACTAGTATGTTATTTTAGGAGTTCATACAGATTACTAGTATGTTATTCTAGGAGTTCATACAGATTACTAGTATGTTATTTTAGGAGTTTATCCAGATTAATAGTATGTTATTTTAGGAGTTTATCCAGATTAATATTATGTTATTCTGGAAGTTTATCCAGATTAATAGTATGTTATTTTAGGAGTTTATCCAGATTAATAGTATGTTATTTTAGGAGTTCATCCAGATTAAAAGTATGTCATTTTAGGAGTTTATCCAGATTACTAGTATGTTATTTTAGGAGTTTATCCAGATTACTAGTCTGTTATTTAAAGACTTTATCCAGATTAATATTTTTCTTTGACCTGTCCCTGTTACATTGAAATTACAATATGTGGCCAATTGTTGATGTGCATAGATTGTGTCCCACTGTTGATGTGCATCATGTGATTCACACGTGACACCTAACAACAAATACTCATATGGTGCACCTAACAACAACCACTCATGTAGTGCACCTAACAACAAACACTCATAGGGCGCACCTAACAACAAACACTCATATGATGCACCTAACAACAAACACTCATGTAGTGCACCTAACAACAAACACTCATGTAGCTCACATAACAACAAACACTCATGTAGTGCACCTAACAACAAACACTCATATGGTGCACATAACAACAAACACTCATATGGCGCACCTAACAACAAACACTAATATGGCGCACCTAACAACAAACACTCATGTAGCTCACATAACAACAAACACTCATGTAGTGCACCTAACAACAAACACTCATATGATGCACCTAACAACAAACACTCATGTAGTGCACCTAACAACAAACACTCATGTAGCTCACATAACAACAAACACTCATGTAGTGCACCTAACAACAAACACTCATGTAGTGCACCTAACAACAAACACTCATATGGTGCACCTAACAACAAACACTCATGTAGTGCACCTAATAACAAACACTCATGTAGCTCACATAACAACAAACACTCATGTAGCTCACATAACAACAAACACTCATGTAGTGCACCTAACAACAAACACTCATATGATGCACCTAACAACAAACACTCATGTAGTGCACCTAACAACAAACACTCATGTAGCTCACAAAACAACAAACACTCATGTAGTGCACCTAACAACAAACACTCATATGATGCACCTAACAACAAACACTCATGTAGTGCACCTAACAACAAACACTCATGTAGCTCACATAACAAGAAACACTCATGTAGTGCACCTAACAACAAACACTCATATGGTGCACCAAACAACAGACAGCCATATCGCACACCTAACAACAAACACTCATATAGTGCACCTAACAACAAACACTCATATGGTGCACCAAACAACAGACAGCCATATCGCGCACCTAACAACAAACACTCATGTAGTGCACCTAACAACAAACACTCATATGGCGCACCTAACAACAAACACTAATATAGCGCACCTAACAACAAACACTCATATTGCGCACCTAACAACAAACACTCATGTAGCTCACATAAAAACAAACACTCATGTAGTGCACCTAACAACAAACACTCATGTAGTGCATCTAACAACAAACACTCATATGGTGCACCTAACAACAAACACTCATATGGCGCACCTAACAACAAACACTCATGTAGTGCATCTAACAGCAAACACTCATGTAGCTCACATAACAACAAACACTCATGTAGTGCACCTAACAACAAACACTCATGTGGTGCACCTAACAACAAACACTCATGTAGTGCACCTAATAACAAACACTCATGTAGCTCACATAACAACAAACACTCATGTAGCTCACATAACAACAAACACTCATGTAGCTCACATAACAACAAACACTCATGTAGTGCACCTAACAACAAACACTCATGTGGTGCACCTAACAACAAACACTCATGTAGTGCACCTAATAACAAACACTCATGTAGCTCACATAACAACAAACACTCATGTAGTGCACCTAACAACAAACACTCATGTGGTGCACCTAACAACAAACACTCATGTAGTGCACCTAATAACAAACACTCATGTAGCTCACATAACAACAAACACTCATGTAGTGCACCTAACAACAAACACTCATATGGTGCACATAACAACAAACACTCATATGGCGCACCTAACAACAAACACTAATATGGCGCACCTAACAACAAACACTCATGTAGCTCACATAACAACAAACACTCATGTAGCTCACCTAACAACAAACACTCATGTAGTGCACCTAACAACAAACACTCATATGATGCACTTAACAACAAACACTCATGTAGTGCACCTAACAACAAACACTCATGTAGCTCACATAACAACAAACACTCATGTAGTGCACCTAACAACAAACACTCATATGGTGATCCTAACAACAAACACTCATGTAGTGCACCTAATAACAAACACTCATGTAGCTTACATAACAACAAACACTCATGTAGCTCACATAACAACAAACACTCATGTAGCTCACCTAACAACAAACACTCATGTAGTGCACCTAACAACAAACACTCATATGATGCACCTAACAACAAACACTCATGTAGTGCACCTAACAACAAACACTCATGTAGCTCACATAACAACAAACACTCATGTAGTGCACCTAACAACAAACACTCATATGGTGCACATAACAACAAACACTCATTTGGCGCACCTAACAACAAACACTAATATGGCGCACCTAACAACAAACACTCATGTAGCTCACATAACAACAAACACTCATGTAGTGCACCTAACAACAAACACTCATATGGTGCACCAAACAACAGACAGCCATATCGCGCACCTAACAACAAACACTCATATAGTGCACCTAACAACAAACACTCATATGGTGCACCAAACAACAGACAGCCATATCGCGCACCTAACAACAAACACTCATGTAGTGCATCTAACAACAAACACTCATATGGCGCACCTAACAACAAACACTAATATAGCGCACCTAACAACAAACACTCATATTGCGCACCTAACAACAAACACTCATGTAGCTCACATAAAAACAAACACTCATGTAGTGCACCTAACAACAAACACTCATGTAGTGCATCTAACAACAAACACTCATATGGTGCACCTAACAACAAACACTCATATGGTGCACCTAACAACAAACACTCATATGGCGCACCTAACAACAAACACTCATGTAGTGCATCTAACAGCAAACACTCATGTAGCTCACATAACAACAAACACTCATGTAGTGCACCTAACAACAAACACTCATGTGGTGCACCTAACAACAAACACTCATGTAGTGCACCTAATAACAAACACTCATGTAGCTCACATAACAACAAACACTCATGTAGCTCACATAACAACAAACACTCATGTAGCTCACATAACAACAAACACTCATGTAGTGCACCTAACAACAAACACTCATGTGGTGCACCTAACAACAAACACTCATGTAGTGCACCTAATAACAAACACTCATGTAGCTCACATAACAACAAACACTCATGTAGCTCACATAACAACAAACACTCATGTAGCTCACATAAAAACAAACACTCATGTAGTGCACCTAACAACAAACACTCATATGGTGCACCTAACAACAAACACTCATGTAGCTCACATAACAACAAACACTCATGTAGTGCACCTAACAACAAACACTCATATGGTGCACATAACAACAAACACTCATATGGCGCACCTAACAACAAACACTAATATGGCGCACCTAACAACAAACACTCATGTAGCTCACATAACAACAAACACTCATGTAGTGCACCTAACAACAAACACTCATATGATGCACCTAACAACAAACACTCATGTAGTGCACCTAACAACAAACACTCATGTAGCTCACATAACAACAAACACTCATGTAGTGCACCTAACAACAAACACTCATGTAGTGCACCTAACAACAAACACTCATATGGTGCACCTAACAACAAACACTCATGTAGTGCACCTAATAACAAACACTCATGTAGCTCACATAACAACAAACACTCATGTAGCTCACATAACAACAAACACTCATGTAGTGCACCTAACAACAAACACTCATATGATGCACCTAACAACAAACACTCATGTAGTGCACCTAACAACAAACACTCATGTAGCTCACAAAACAACAAACACTCATGTAGTGCACCTAACAACAAACACTCATATGATGCACCTAACAACAAACACTCATGTAGTGCACCTAACAACAAACACTCATGTAGCTCACATAACAAGAAACACTCATGTAGTGCACCTAACAACAAACACTCATATGGTGCACCAAACAACAGACAGCCATATCGCACACCTAACAACAAACACTCATATAGTGCACCTAACAACAAACACTCATATGGTGCACCAAACAACAGACAGCCATATCGCGCACCTAACAACAAACACTCATGTAGTGCACCTAACAACAAACACTCATATGGCGCACCTAACAACAAACACTAATATAGCGCACCTAACAACAAACACTCATATTGCGCACCTAACAACAAACACTCATGTAGCTCACATAAAAACAAACACTCATGTAGTGCACCTAACAACAAACACTCATGTAGTGCATCTAACAACAAACACTCATATGGTGCACCTAACAACAAACACTCATATGGCGCACCTAACAACAAACACTCATGTAGTGCATCTAACAGCAAACACTCATGTAGCTCACATAACAACAAACACTCATGTAGTGCACCTAACAACAAACACTCATGTGGTGCACCTAACAACAAACACTCATGTAGTGCACCTAATAACAAACACTCATGTAGCTCACATAACAACAAACACTCATGTAGCTCACATAACAACAAACACTCATGTAGCTCACATAACAACAAACACTCATGTAGTGCACCTAACAACAAACACTCATGTGGTGCACCTAACAACAAACACTCATGTAGTGCACCTAATAACAAACACTCATGTAGCTCACATAACAACAAACACTCATGTAGTGCACCTAACAACAAACACTCATGTGGTGCACCTAACAACAAACACTCATGTAGTGCACCTAATAACAAACACTCATGTAGCTCACATAACAACAAACACTCATGTAGTGCACCTAACAACAAACACTCATATGGTGCACATAACAACAAACACTCATATGGCGCACATAACAACAAACACTAATATGGCGCACCTAACAACAAACACTCATGTAGCTCACATAACAACAAACACTCATGTAGCTCACCTAACAACAAACACTCATGTAGTGCACCTAACAACAAACACTCATATGATGCACTTAACAACAAACACTCATGTAGTGCACCTAACAACAAACACTCATGTAGCTCACATAACAACAAACACTCATGTAGTGCACCTAACAACAAACACTCATATGGTGATCCTAACAACAAACACTCATGTAGTGCACCTAATAACAAACACTCATGTAGCTTACATAACAACAAACACTCATGTAGCTCACATAACAACAAACACTCATGTAGCTCACCTAACAACAAACACTCATGTAGTGCACCTAACAACAAACACTCATATGATGCACCTAACAACAAACACTCATGTAGTGCACCTAACAACAAACACTCATGTAGCTCACATAACAACAAACACTCATGTAGTGCACCTAACAACAAACACTCATATGGTGCACATAACAACAAACACTCATTTGGCGCACCTAACAACAAACACTAATATGGCGCACCTAACAACAAACACTCATGTAGCTCACATAACAACAAACACTCATGTAGTGCACCTAACAACAAACACTCATATGGTGCACCAAACAACAGACAGCCATATCGCGCACCTAACAACAAACACTCATATAGTGCACCTAACAACAAACACTCATATGGTGCACCAAACAACAGACAGCCATATCGCGCACCTAACAACAAACACTCATGTAGTGCATCTAACAACAAACACTCATATGGCGCACCTAACAACAAACACTAATATAGCGCACCTAACAACAAACACTCATATTGCGCACCTAACAACAAACACTCATGTAGCTCACATAAAAACAAACACTCATGTAGTGCACCTAACAACAAACACTCATGTAGTGCATCTAACAACAAACACTCATATGGTGCACCTAACAACAAACACTCATATGGTGCACCTAACAACAAACACTCATATGGCGCACCTAACAACAAACACTCATGTAGTGCATCTAACAGCAAACACTCATGTAGCTCACATAACAACAAACACTCATGTAGTGCACCTAACAACAAACACTCATGTGGTGCACCTAACAACAAACACTCATGTAGTGCACCTAATAACAAACACTCATGTAGCTCACATAACAACAAACACTCATGTAGCTCACATAACAACAAACACTCATGTAGCTCACATAACAACAAACACTCATGTAGTGCACCTAACAACAAACACTCATGTGGTGCACCTAACAACAAACACTCATGTAGTGCACCTAATAACAAACACTCATGTAGCTCACATAACAACAAACACTCATGTAGCTCACATAACAACAAACACTCATGTAGCTCACATAAAAACAAACACTCATGTAGTGCACCTAACAACAAACACTCATATGGTGCACCTAACAACAAACACTCATGTAGTGCACCTAACAACAAACACTCATGTAGCTCACATAACAACAAACACTCATGTAGTGCACCTAACAACAAACACTCATATGGTGCACATAACAACAAACACTCATATGGCGCACCTAACAACAAACACTAATATGGCGCACCTAACAACAAACACTCATGTAGCTCACATAACAACAAACACTCATGTAGTGCACCTAACAACAAACACTCATATGATGCACCTAACAACAAACACTCATGTAGTGCACCTAACAACAAACACTCATGTAGCTCACATAACAACAAACACTCATGTAGTGCACCTAACAACAAACACTCATGTAGTGCACCTAACAACAAACACTCATATGGTGCACCTAACAACAAACACTCATGTAGTGCACCTAATAACAAACACTCATGTAGCTCACATAACAACAAACACTCATGTAGCTCACATAACAACAAACACTCATGTAGTGCACCTAACAACAAACACTCATATGATGCACCTAACAACAAACACTCATGTAGTGCACCTAACAACAAACACTCATGTAGCTCACATAACAACAAACACTCATGTAGTGCACCTAACAACAAACACTCATATGATGCACCTAACAACAAACACTCATGTAGTGCACCTAACAACAAACACTCATGTAGCTCACATAACAACAAACACTCATGTAGTGCACCTAACAACAAACACTCATATGGTGCACCAAACAACAGACAGCCATATCACACCTAACAACAAACACTCATATAGTGCACCTAACAACAAACACTCATATGGTGCACCAAACAACAGACAGCCATATCGCGCACCTAACAACAAACACTCATGTAGTGCACCTAACAACAAACACTCATATGGCGCACCTAACAACAAACACTAATATAGCACACCTAACAACAAACACTCATATTGCGCACCTAACAACAAACACTCATGTAGCTCACATAAAAACAAACACTCATGTAGTGCACCTAACAACAAACACTCATGTAGTGCATCTAACAACAAACACTCATATGGTGCACCTAACAACAAACACTCATATGGCGCACCTAACAGCAAACACTCATGTAGCTCACATAACAACAAACACTCATGTAGTGCACCTAACAACAAACACTCATGTGGTGCACCTAACAACAAACACTCATGTAGTGCACCTAATAACAAACACTCATGTAGCTCACATAACAACAAACACTCATGTAGCTCACATAACAACAAACACTCATGTAGCTCACATAACAACAAACACTCATGTAGTGCACCTAACAACAAACACTCATGTGGTGCACCTAACAACAAACACTCATGTAGTGCACCTAATAACAAACACTCATGTAGCTCACATAACAACAAACACTCATGTAGCTCACATAACAACAAACACTCATGTAGCTCACATAAAAACAAACACTCATGTAGTGCACCTAACAACAAACACTCATGTAGCTCACATAACAACAAACACTCATGTATTGCACCTAACAACAAACACTCATATGGTGCACATAACAACAAACACTCATATGGCGCACCTAACAACAAACACTAATATGGCGCACCTAACAACAAACACTCATGTAGCTCACATAACAACAAACACTCATGTAGTGAACCTAACAACAAACTCTCATATGATGCACTTAACAACAAACACTCATGTAGTGCACCTAACAACAAACACTCATGTAGCTCACATAACAACAAACACTCATGTAGTGCACCTAACAACAAACACTCATATGGTGATCCTAACAACAAACACTCATGTAGTGCACCTAATAACAAACACTCATGTAGCTTACATAACAACAAACACTCATGTAGCTCACATAACAACAAACACTCATGTAGCTCACCTAACAACAAACACTCATGTAGTGCACCTAACAACAAACACTCATATGATGCACCTAACAACAAACACTCATGTAGTGCACCTAACAACAAACACTCATGTAGCTCACATAACAACAAACACTCATGTAGTGCACCTAACAACAAACACTCATATGGTGCACATAACAACAAACACTCATTTGGCGCACCTAACAACAAACACTAATATGGCGCACCTAACAACAAACACTCATGTAGCTCACATAACAACAAACACTCATGTAGTGCACCTAACAACAAACACTCATATGATGCACCTAACAACAAACACTCATGTAGTGCACCTAACAACAAACACTCATGTAGCTCACATAACAACAAACACTCATGTAGTGCACCTAACAACAAACACTCATATGGTGCACCTAACAACAAACACTCATGTAGTGCACCTAATAACAAACACTCATGTAGCTCACATAACAACAAACACTCATGTAGCTCACATAACAACAAACACTCATGTAGCTCACCTAACAACAAACACTCATGTAGTGCACCTAACAGCAAACACTCATATGGTGCACCAAACAACAGACAGCCATATCGCGCACCTAACAACAAACACTCATGTAGTGCACCTAACAACAAACACTCATATGGCGCACCTAACAACAAACACTAATATGGCGCACCTAACAACAAACACTCATGTAGCTCACATAAAAACAAACACTCATGTAGTGCACCTAACAACAAACACTCATATGTTTACCCTAACAACAAACACTCATGTAGTGCACCTAACAACAAACACTCATGTAGCTCACATAGCAACAAACACTCATGTAGTGCACCTAACAACATACACTCATATGGTGCACCTAACAACAAACACTCATATGGCGCACCTAACAACAAACACTCATGTAGCTCACATAACAACAAACAATCATGTAGTGCACCTAACAACAAACACTCATATGGTGCACCTAACAACAAACACTCATATGGCGCACCTAACAACAAACACTCATGTAGCTCACATAACAACAAACACTCATGTAGTGCACCTAACAACAAACACTCATTTAGCTCACATAACAACAAACACTCATGTAGTGCACCTAATAACAAACACTCATGTAGCTCACATAACAACAAACACTCATGTAGCTCACATAAAAACAAACACTCATGTAGTGCACCTAACAACAAACACTAATATAGCGCACCTAACAACAAACACTCATATTGCGCACCTAACAACAAACCCTCATGTAGCTCACATAAAAACAAACACGCATGTAGTGCACCTAACAACAAACACTCATATGGTGCACCTAACAACAAACACTCATGTAGTGCACCTAACAACAAACACTCATGTAGCTCACATAACAACAAACACTCATGTAGTGCACCTAACAACAAACACTCATATGGTGCACCTAACAACAAACACTCATATGGTGCACCTAACAAAAAACACTCATGTAGCTCACATAACAACAAACACTCATGTAGTGCACCTAACAACAAACACTCATGTAGCTCACATAAAAACAAACACTTATGTAGTGCACCTAACAACAAACACTCATATGGTTACCCTAACAACAAACACTCATGTAGTGCACCTAACAACAAACACTCATGTAGCTCACATAACAACAAACAATCATGTAGTGCACCTAACAACAAACACTCATATGGTGCACCTAACAACAAACACTCATGTAGTGCATCTAACAGCAAACACTCATGTAGCTCACATAACAACAAACACTCATGTAGTGCACCTAACAACAAACACTCATATGGTGCACCTAACAACAAACACTCATGTAGTGAACCTAATAACAAACACTCATGTAGCTCACATAACAACAAACACTCATGTAACTCACATAACAACAAACACTCATGTAGTGCACCTAACAACAAACACTCATATGGTGCACCTAACAACAAACACTCATGTAGTGAACCTAATAACAAACACTCATGTAGCTCACATAAAAACAAACACTCATGTAGTGCACCTAACATCAAACACTCATATGGTGCGCCTAACAACAAACACTCATGTAGTGCACCTAACAAGAAAAACTCATGTAGCTCACATAACAACAAACACTCATGTAGTGCACCTAACAACAAACACTCATATGGTGCACATAACAACAAACACTCATATGGTGCACCTAACAACAAACACTAATTTGGCGCACCTAACAACAAACACTCATGTAGCTCACATAACAACAAACACTCATGTAGTGCACCTAACAACAAACACTCATATGATGCACCTAACAACAAACACTTATGTAGTGCACCTAACAACAAACACTCATGTAGCTCACATAAAAACAAACACTCATGTAGTGCACCTAACAACAAACACTCATATGGTGCACCAAACAACAGACAGCCATATCGCGCATCTAACAACAAACACTCATGTAGTGCACCTAACAACAAACACTCATATGGCGCACCTAACAACAAACACTAATATAGCGCACCTAACAACAAACACTCATATTGCGCACCTAACAACAAACACTCATATTGCGCACCTAACAACAAACCCTCATGTAGCTCACATAACAACAAACACTCATGTAGTGCACCTAACAACAAACACTCATATGGTGCACCTAACAACAAACACTCATATGGTGCACCTAACAACAAACACTCATGTAGTGCACCTAACAACAAACACTCATGTAGCTCACATAACAACAAAACTCATGTAGTGCACCTAACAACAAACACTCATATGGTGCACCTAACAACAAACACTAATATAGCGCACCTAACAACAAACACTCATATTGCGCACCTAACAACAAACACTCATGTAGTGCACCTAACAACAAACACTCATATGGCGCACCTAACAACAAACACTAATATAGCGCACCTAACAACAAACACTCATATTGCGCACCTAACAACAAACACTCATGTAGTGCACCTAACAACAAACACTCATGTAGTGCACCTAACAACAAACACTCATATGGTGCACCTAACAACAAACACTCATATGGTGCACCTAACAACAAACACTCATGTAGTGCACCTAACAACAAACACTCATGTAGCTCACATAACAACAAAACTCATGTAGTGCACCTAACAACAAACACTCATATGGTGCACATAACAAAAAACACTCATATGGCGCACCTAACAACAAACACTAATATGGCGCACCTAACAACAAACACTCATGTAGTGCACCTAACAACAAACACTCATATGGCGCACCTAACAACAAACACTAATATAGCGCACCTAACAACAAACACTCATATTGCGCACCTAACAACAAACACTCATGTAGTGCACCTAACAACAAACACTCATATGGTGCACATAACAAAAAACACTCATATGGCGCACCTAACAACAAACACTAATATGGCGCACCTAACAACAAACACTCATGTAGTGCACCTAACAACAAACACTCATATGGCGCACCTAACAACAAACACTAATATAGCGCACCTAACAACAAACACTCATATTGCGCACCTAACAACAAACACTCATGTAGTGCACCTAACAACAAACACTCATATGGCGCACCTAACAACAAACACTAATATAGCGCACCTAACAACAAACACTCATATTGCGCACCTAACAACAAACACTCATGTAGTGCACCTAACAACAAACACTCATATGGCGCACCTAACAACAAACACTAATATAGCGCACCTAACAACAAACACTCATATTGCGCACCTAACAACAAACACTCATGTAGTGCACCTAACAACAAACACTCATATTGCGCACCTAACAACAAACACTCATATTGCGCACCTAACAACAAACCCTCATGTAGCTCACATAACAACAAACACTCATGTAGTGCACCTAACAACAAACACTCATATGGTGCACCTAACAACAAACACTCATATGGTGCACCTAACAACAAACACTCATGTAGTGCACCTAACAACAAACACTCATGTAGCTCACATAACAACAAAACTCATGTAGTGCACCTAACAACAAACACTCATATGGTGCACATAACAAAAAACACTCATATGGCGCACCTAACAACAAACACTAATATGGCGCACCTAACAACAAACACTCATGTAGTGCACCTAACAACAAACACTCATATTGCGCACCTAACAACAAACACTCATGTAGCTCACATAAAAACAAACACTCATGTAGTGCACCTAACAACAAACACTCATATGGTGCACCTAACAACAAACACTCATGTAGTGCACCTAACAACAAACACTCATGTAGCTTACATAACAACAAACACTCATGTAGTGCACCTAACAACAAACACTCATATGGTGCACCTAACAACAAACACTCATGTAGCTCACATAACAACAAACACACATGTAGTGCACCTAACAACAAACACTCATATGGTGCACCTAACAACAAACACTCATGTAGTGCATCTAACAGCAAACACTCATGTAGCTCACATAACAACAAACACTCATGTAGTGCACCTAACAACAAACACTCATATGGTTCACCTAACAACAAACACTCATGTAGTGCACCTAATAACAAACACTCATGTAGCTCACATAACAACAAACACTCATGTAGCTCACATAACAACAAACACTCATGTAGCTCACATAACAACAAACACTCATGTAGTGCACCTAACAACAAATACTCATATGGTGCACCTAACAACAAACACTCATGTAGTGCATCTAACAACAAACACTCATGTAGCTCACATAACAAAAAACACTCATGTAGTGCACCTAACAACAAACACTCATATGGTGCACCTAACAACAAACACTCATATTGCGCACCTAACAACAAACACTCATATGGTGCACCTAACAACAAACACTCATATGGTGCACCTAACAACAAACACTCATATGGTGCACCTAACAACAAACACTCATATGGCGCACCTAACAACAAACACTCATGTAGCACACCTAACAACAAACACTCAGGTAGTGCACTGACAACAAACACTCATATGGCGCATCTAAGGACCTTTTCAATCAATTTGTGTTGTGTAGCTCAGTGCAAGAGTTTGAGATAATTTACTTTCATGAGCGGAAGAATAATGATGTAAATATCTGTGCACACACATCGGGAAGTAACCATGAGAGAAAAAGATTAAAATAGAGAGATAGAGAGAGAAGGATGGAGGGAGGGAAAAGAATAAAAAGATTGATAAGAAAATTGGTAAGGAATGGAAACAGAGGAATTTCAGATCAAACCGGCTATTTCTTTCAATAAAATTACGTGTTTAACAGCTTTTTTTTATTTCAGGGTAAGTTTGAAATTCATATGTCATAATTCATATTTTAATTTAAAATTTCTAAATTATATTGAACTTGGTTCTTGCCCAGATTACAAGTTCAGGTGAACAATGTTTTTTATGAGAAGTTGAACGATCAATGGTCAATATAATGAAAAGCGTTGATTGTTAAAGCACGAGACGATAGTGAAGACGTCACACACTCTAAACTGACCAGGCCAGGCTAATGTGGATAATATCGCCAAGCATCTTTATTACATCATGTCTAGAAGATACAGACGTTGCTCAAGATTTATTTCAAATTTTACCCAGTGTCTCTCTTTTACCTAGTATATCCCTTACCCATGAGCATGCCCGTTTACATCTTGTCTTCCTTTTACCTCGCTCCTCCCTTTTACACCCTGTCTCCCATTTACCCAGTGTCTCTCTTTCACTGCGTGTCTCCCTTTTACCCAAATCCCCCTTTTGCCCCGTGTCTCCCTTTTACCCCGTGTCTCCCTTTTACCCCATGTCTCCCTTTTACCCCGTGTCCCCCTTTTACCCCGTGTCCCCCTTTTACCCCGTGTCCCCCATTTTTTTCCGCCATACCCTAATTTATCGCTTTGGTTGAAATATTTTCCAGGTACATAAAATACGCGTACCTGCCGACATTTACCTTGAGATTTCCAATCTACCTGTCCGTTTCCAATAACCCCCACGACCCTGCGGTCTCTCGTCAATCTTTACTTTATATTTAGTTCACACCTCTATCTGTCCATTATATCCGAGCTTCCTTGGAGGCTCGCGTTGCTGAGTTATCGTTTGGCTTGTCAATCAAACGATCGTCATCACCGCTTTGCCCGTGATGATACAGGTATACAATTCTAAGGTGTATTTTTGTGCTGCACCCTGCATGGGTCTCGCCTTAATCTTCCCATTAGAAAGGTGTGGCCGCACCGATCCCCTACCGGTATTAAATGCCGTACCCAGGTGAACTCACCTAAAAGTTACCAATCTGATGGAATTCCCCATTCCCCGTTTTCTACCTTCGCACGATCTCCCCTCCCCGGGCATCGACCATGCTGGGGCTGGGGCGGAGTAGGTCCAATATTTTAAAGGTGATATATCTATGCGTACTAATTTAATACTGTACTGTTGTGGTTTGTTTCTTTTTTTTATTTTTTAAAAATATTTTGTATGTTATTATTATTTTTTTAAAAGTGCGTCATTCAATTTCCGACTTTTGACTTAAACTGAGATGAACGCAGGTCAAAATTTTCGCGTAGTTATGGCCAGAAATACTTGCTGCTTTTGTGTCATTTTATGGTTATTCCCTTTAATTGTTACAGATTGCCAATTAAATGTTGAAATAAACGACTCTTGATTTTGTTTTTGTTTTTGAAATTTTCTACATTGTTTTGGATTTGACGAAATGTTAGTAATATCCAAATTTTTCATTTTTACCTTCCCCGACTAATTGCAATTCTTTCCAGTTTTCCAAACCTTTCTTTTCCTTATTCTTTTATTTTTTCAATGTGGTGGTGCGAATCGGTGCACACTTGTTTTATAACACAGACGAGTGTTGATAGGAGTGTCCCTGGTGAGGGAGATGTGAGCATGTTCTGTAGGGTGAGGAAACAGGTAGTATGGTGGTGGTGGTGGTAGGGGGGGTTCCTGTGTTATCTTCACCCCAACAGCTTGGCTGCAACAGCGACAGGATACAGCCGGGTCTTTGTTAAAGTAATGGGGGTGAGACTGCAGGAGAAAACAGACAATAGATCCGGAGATAGAAATGAGTGGATGTCGTCTGCTGGCTGTAAGGTGTAGCAGCAGGGCTGGCAAGGAAAAAACTGCTGCGGTCAGTGGGGATGTGGGCGAGACAGGGGATATCTCATGGAGGAGTTTGAATAGGAGGAGATGGGTCAAGGTCGAGATGTTTAATGTTACTGTAATGGTTAATGTTTAATGTTACTGTAATGTCTAATGTTACTGTAATGTTTAATGTTACTGTAATGTTTAATGTTACTGTAATGTTTAATATTACTGTAATGTTTAATATTACTGTAATGTTTAATATTACTGTAATGTTTAATGTTACTGTAATGTTTAATATTACTTTAATGTTTAATGTTACTGTAATGTTTAAATGTTACTGTAATGTTTAAATGTTACTGTAATGTTTAATATTACTGTAATGTTTAATGTTACTGTAATGTTTAATGTTACTGTAATGTTTAATGTTACTGTAATGTTTAATGTTACTGTAATGTTTAATGCTACTGTAATGTTTAATGTTACTGTAAT
Source organism: Ampullaceana balthica (assembly GCA_944989445.1). Classification (NCBI taxonomy): domain Eukaryota; kingdom Metazoa; phylum Mollusca; class Gastropoda; family Lymnaeidae; genus Ampullaceana; species Ampullaceana balthica. Next base: position 170,358 of record CALYLW010001594.1, on the reverse strand, counting down.
GTTACTGTAATGTTTAATGTTACTGTAATGTTTAATGTTACTGTAAGGTTTAATGTTACTGTAATGTTTAATGTTACTGTAATGTTTAATGTTACTGTAAGTTTAATGTTACTGTAATGTTTAATGTTACTGTAATGTTTAATGTTACTGTAATGTTTAATGTTACTGTAATGTTTAATGTTACTGTAATGTTTAATGTTACTGTAATGTTTAATGTTACTGTAATGTTTAATGTTACTTTAATGTTTAATGTTACTGTAATGTTTAATGTTACTGTAATGTTTAATGTTACTGTAATGTTTAATGTTACTGTAATGTTTAATGTTACTGTAATGTTTAATGTTACTGTAATGTTTAATGTTACTGTAATGTTTAATGTTACTGTAATGTTTAATGTTACTGTAATGTTTAATGTTACTGTAATGTTTAATGATACTGTAATGTTTAATGTTACTGTAATGTTTAATGTTACTGTAATGTTTAATGTTACTGTAATGTTTAATGTTACTGTAATGTTTAATGTTACTGTAATGTTTAATGTTACTGTAATGTTTAATGTTACTGTAATGTTTAATATTACTTTAATGTTTAATGTTACAGTAATCAAGTTTTAAACACCCTCAATTTATCTTGATATTTTAGACTTTACTATTTGTCTTACGGAGGCGGCTGGGTACATTAGGGAGGGTGTGGCTTAAAGGGTGTGGCTTAAAAGGTATTGCTTAGAGGGTGTGGCTTAAAGGGTGCGGCTTAAAAGGTATTCCTTAAAGGGTGAGGCTTAAAAGGTATTCCTTAAAGGGTGAGGCTTAAAGGGTGAGGTTTTGTTTGGGGTTGGGGGACTATGGGTAAAAAAAATATTTCTGGCTGGAATTATAGGGAGTATAGGGAGTATAGGGAGTGTAGGGAGTGTAGGGAGTGTAGGGAGTGTAGGGAGTGTAGGGAGTGTAGGGAGTGTAGGGAGTGTAGGGAGTGTAGGGAGTGTAGGGAGTGTAGGGAGTAAAGGGAGTGTATGGAGTATAGGGAGTATAAGTCGTTAGTAGAGAAGTTTGTGTGGTAGGGGTGAGGTCCATTTAAAGTCTTTACTGAAGCCATCATCCAGAGCAAGTGTAAGACATCCTACAGTTCAGATGACATCATTGTGTAAGACATTCTACAGTTCGAATGACATCATTGTGTAAGACGGTCTATAGTTCGAATGACATCATTGTGTAAGACATTCTACAGTTCAAATGACATCATTGTGTAAGACATTCTACAGTTCGAATGACGTCATTGTGTAAGACATTCTACAGTTCAAATGACGTCATTGTGTAAGACATTCTACAGTTCAAATGACATCATTGTGTAAGACATTCTACTGTTCGAATGACGTCATTGTGTAAGACATTCTACAGTTCAAATGACATCATTGTGTAAGACATTCTGCAGTTCAAATGACATCATTGTGTAAGAAATTCTACAGTTAGAATGACATCATTTTTATCCGAGTCGTTTAGCATAGCAATGTCTCAAGTTTGTCCTAAGGTCAACTCCTCGCAAATAAACTGACAAACAAATTGGGGAAATTTAGCCCCCCCCCCAAAGAGATCTCGTTAGAAAGAGTTTCAATTCGGTAGGTTTATGTTATCTTATCTGTTACAGAGGAATACTCTATACATAAAATTATTGCGTCCCACGCTTATCCATATGTTCTGATTAATGTTGTAGAGATCGGGGCCGTAGAGAGGTATATGTGAATTCTTTGGGAACAATTCTGTTCAGTAGTTGTATAGGGCAATCAATAGTTGTATAGTTCAATCAATAGTTGTATAGGGCAATCAATAGTTGTATAGGTCAATCAATAGTTGTATTGGTCAATCAATAGTTGTATAGGTCAATCAATAGTTGTATAGGTCAATCAATAGTTGTATAGGGCAATCAATAGTTGTATAGGTCAATCAATAGTTGTATTGGTCAATCAATAGTTGTATAGGTCAATCAATAGTTATATAGGTCAATCAATAGTTGTATAGGTCAATCAATAGTTGTATAGGTCAATCAATAGTTGTATAGGTCAATCAATAGTTGTATTGGTCAATCAATAGTTGTATAGGTCAATCAATAGTTGTATAGGTCAACAAATAGTTGTATTGGTCAGTCAATAGTTGTATAGGTCAATCAATAGTTGTATAGGTCAATCAATAGTTGTATAGGTCAATCAATAGTTGTATAGGTCAATCAATAGTTGTATAGGTCAATCAATAGTTGTATAGGTCAATCAATAGTTGTATAGGTCTATCAATAGTTGTATAGGTCAATCAATAGTTGTATAGGTCAATCAATAGTTGTATAGGTCAATCAATAGTTGTATAGGTCAATAGGTCAATCAATAGTTGTATAGGTCAATAGTTGTATAGTTCAATAGTTCTGGACTGCGTGGAGCAATGTCCGTCATACGACTTACTATCTGAGGAATGTCCGTCATACGACTTACTATCTGAGAAATGTCCGTCATACGACTTACTATCTGAGCCCAGAAGGTCAGCAATTAACCGATATTTGAAGACAGTGTCCATGCTTGTACCCAGCAACTGGCGGAGACCACTGGAACAGACATCGTGTTATGATTTGCCGCGGTAAACAATGTCGTAAAACTGTAAGCGTGGGAGGTAGTTAATTTGTGTATCAGTGGAGGGCGTACCCAATAAGAGGGGCGTACCCAATAAGAGGGGCGTACCCAATAAGAGGGGCGTACCCAATAAGAGGGGCGTGTTGTCAGTGAAATATTTTCAAAGTCATTTTTCGGAAAATGCTCAAAATAAAGATTAGATTAGATGTATTGTAAAATAATTGGTCAACTGTTTCGTGAAAATGATATAATTATATAACATTAAAGTTCTGCTCTCAGCAACATATTCCTAGAACTATGTTATTATTTCTAAAAATAGTTTCTGCAAAATAGAATGTTTTATATTTATTTTTAGCATTTTTTTATATTTTTTATATTTTTGGATTATTATATTACTATTTACAGATCACTTGTTAAATTCACAAACGGTTGTTTTACTAAATAGTGACACTCTTAGTGAACTTTCATGAAGTCCTACACATTGAGCTGTATGAAGTCCTACACATTGAGCTGTATGAAGTCCTACACATTGAGCTGTATGAAGTCCTACACATTGAGCTGTATGAAGTCCTACACATTGAGCTGTATGAAGTCCTACACATTGAGCTGTATGAAGTCCTACACATTGAGCTGTATGAAGTCCTACACATTGAGCTGTATGAAGTCCTACACATTGAGCTGTATGAAGTCTACACATTGAGCTGTATGAAGTCCTACACATTGAGCTGTATGAAGTCCTACACATTGAGCTGTATGAAGTCCTACACATTGAACTGAACGTGTGACCGGACTGCCAAGTATTAGTTTGAACTTTTGTGCAAGCTTTCCTCGTGGGTGAACAGCATCAGTTCCACCGCACCAACATAGAACTGCACTGAATCTGAGATCAGCCCCTTGACCCCATGAATCTGACATATACACACCTCTAGACGCAGGTCCCATTATCAATACGTCAATGACTAGTGCACCCTCCTGTCAGTTTTTTTTATACGAATTAAATACACCAGGCTCAAGAGAGGAACTGTGAAGGGGAGACAAACCCCCTCTTGAAACAGATTCTGTTGTTTTTTTAACGATCCTTCACCATTCATGACATCAAAATCTATTGGGCGGATTGTGAGTACGGTGGTCCTCAAATAGTCCAGGGACAGGTGCCAGCAGAAAATATTTTTTTGTTTTAGTACAAATAATCCTATTGTTATATTTAAATAAATACGGTTTAATTTTCTTTAGTTAGTTCAATATGAAGTCTCCGTGGCTTGGTCACGCCTGCTAACCACCATGTTGACTAAAACCCAGGGTTGTGAAATGACAGAGAATCATGGCCGTCTCCTGGACACACTGCCCCAAACGACTGCAATGACCAAAGTTATTCAATAAAAAAAAATTAAACATCCTCTAATTTGAGCTAAGAGTCCAACGTCCAAAGTACTGGGAGGTCACGAAAAGGTTCTCAAACAGGTCCAATGAAGTTATTTTGGATTTCTATTATTTTCATTTTATTCAGTTTCATAATGGATATATTTTTGAACAATTGTAGCTGTAATTTAAGTCAGAAAGACTTCGATCTCGTTAGGGCGTCATAGAACTTCAACTCAACACAACTTCAACTCAACACAACTTCAACTCAACACAACTTCAACTCAACACAACTTCAACTCAACTCAACTTCAACTCAACACAACTTCAACTCAACACAACTTCAACTCAACACAACTTCAACTCAACACAACTTCAACTCAACACAACTTCAACTCAACACAACTTCAACTCAACACAACTTCAACTCAACACAACTTCAACTCAACACAACTTCAACTCAACACAACTTCAACTCAACACAACTTCAACTCAACACAACTTCAACTTCCCATCTACTCAGGTTACTTGACTCAACACGCCCCCTCCATCCAAAAACTCGTTTAAGGACACACATCACCAACTCGTTTAAGGACACACATCCACCAACACGTTTAAGGACACACATCCCACCAACACGTTTAAGACACACATCCACCAACTCGTTTAAGGACACGCATCCACCAACACGTTTAAGTACACACATCCACCAACTCGTTTAAGGACACACATCACCAACACGTTTAAGGACACAATCACCACTCGTTTAAGGACACACATCCACCAACACGTTTAAGGACACATCCACCAACACGTTTAAGGGACACACATCCACCAACTCGTTTAAGGACACAATCCACCAACACGTTTAAGGACACACATCCACCACAGTTTAAGGACACACATCCACCAACTCGTTTAAGGACACACATCCACCAACACGTTTAAGGACACGCATCCACCAACCGTTTAAGGACACCACATCCACCCACACGTTTAAGGACACACATCCACCAACACGTTTAAGGACACACATCACAACTCGTTTAAGGACACACATCCACCAACACGTTTAAGGACACGCATCCACCAACACGTTTAAGGACACGCATCCACCAACTCGTTTAAGGACACACATCCACCAACTCGTTTAAGGACACGCATCCATCAACACGTTTAAGGACACACATCCACCAACACGTTTAAGGACACACATCCACCAACTCGTTTAAGGACACACATCCACCAACTCGTTTAAGGACACACATCCACCAACACGTTTAAGGACACGCATCCACCAACTGGTTTATGTCTACAAGTCACTGTAGGTCACTTAGACATGTCTACAAGTCACTGTAGGTCACTTAGACAGGTCTACAAGTCACTGTAGGTCACTTAGACATGTCTACAAGTCACTGTAGGTCACTTAGACAGGTCTACAAGTCACTGTAGGTCACTTAGACAGGTCTACAAGTCACTGTAGGTCACTTAGACAGGTCTACAAGTCAATGTAGGTCACTTAGACATGTCTACAAGTCACTGTAGGTCACTTAGACAGGTCTACAAGTCAATGTAGGTCACTTAGACAGGTCTATAAGTCACTATAGGTCACTTAGACAGGTCTACAAGTCACTGTAGGTCACTTAGACAGGTCTACAAGTCACTGTAGGTCACTTAGACAGGTCTACAAGTCACTGTAGGTCACTTAGACAGGTCTACAAGTCACTGTAGGTCACTTAGACAGGTCTACAAGTCACTGTAGGTCACTTAGACAGGTCTACAAGTCACTGTAGGTCACTTAGACAGGTCTATAAGTCACTGTAGGTCACTTAGACAGGTCTACAAGTCACTGTAGGTCACTTAGACAGGTCTACAAGTCACTGTAGGTCACTTAGACAGGTCTATAAGTCACTGTAGGTCACTTAGACAGGTCTACAAGTCACTGTAGGTCACTTAGACAGGTCTACAAGTCACTGTAGGTCACTTAAACAGGTCTACAAGTCACTGTAGGTCACTTAGACAGGTCTATAAGTCACTGTAGGTCACTTAGACAGGTCTACAAGTCACTGTAGGTCACTTAGACAGGTCTACAAGTCACTGTAGGTCACTTAGACAGGTCTACAAGTCACTGTAGGTCACTTAGACAGGTCTACAAGTCACTGTAGGTCACTTAGACGGGTCTACAAGTCACTGTAGGTCACTTAGACGGGTCTACAAGTCACTGTAGGTCACTTAGACAGGTCTACAAGTCACTGTAGGTCACTTAGACAGGTCTACAAGTCACTGTAGGTCACTTAGACATGGCTACACGACATCTAAAACTCGAATTGTTTTCATATTTTTTCCAGGTGATGAAAGTTCTTGCCCTGAACATCAACACCTGACGCCAACGCTAAGGTAAGGAGGAAATCTGTCAGCTTCTGTCCGTGTACCCCTGAGTGTGTCAATTCATGTTCTTTGTCAGAGAGTGTCAATTCATGTTCTTTGTCAGAGTGTGTCAATTCATGTTCTTTGTCAGAGAGTGTCAATTCATGTTCTTTGTCAGAGAGTGTCAATTCATGTTCTTTGTCAGAGAGTGTCAATTCATGTTCTTTGTCAGAGTGTGTCAATATCATGTTCTTTGTCAGAGTGTGTCAATATCATGTTCTTTGTCAGAGTGTGTCAATTCATGTTCTTTGTCAGAGTGTGTCAATCAATTCATGTTCTTTGTCAGAGTGTGTCAATTCATGTTCTTTGTCAGAGTGTGTCAATATCATGTTCTTTGTCAGAGTGTGTCAATACATGTTCTTTGTCAGAGTGTGTCAATATCATGTTCTTTGTCAGAGTGTGTCAATACATGTTCTTTGTCAGTGTGTCAATACATGTTCTTTGTCAGTGTGTCAATACATGTTCTTTGTCAGAGTGTGTCAATCAATTCATGTTCTTTGTCAGAGTGTGTCAATCAATTCATGTTCTTTGTCAGAGTGTGTCAATTCATGTTCTTTGTCAGAGTGTGTCAATATCATGTTCTTTGTCAGAGTGTGTCAATATCATGTTCTTTGTCAGAGTGTGTCAATACATGTTCTTTGTCAGTGTGTCAATACATGTTCTTTGTCAGAGTGTGTCAATTCATGTTCTTTGTCAGAGTGTGTCAATACATGTTCTTTGTCAGAGTGTGTCAATACATGTTCTTTGTCAGAGTGTGTCAATACATGTTCTTTGTCAGAGTGTGTCCATACATGTTCTTTGTCAGAGTGTGTCAATACATGTTCTTTGTCAGAGTGTGTCAATACATGTTCTTTGTCAGTGTGTCAATACATGTTCTTTGTCAGAGTGTGTCAATTCATGTTCTTTGTCAGAGTGTGTCATCAATTCATGTTCTTTGTCAGAGTGTGTCAATACATGTTCTTTGTCAGAGTGTGTCAATACATGTTCTTTGTCAGAGTGTGTCAATACATGTTCTTTTGTCAGTGTGTCAATACATGTTCTTTGTCAGAGTGTGTCAATTCATGTTCTTTGTCAGAGTGTGTCAATACATGTTCTTTGTCAGAGTGTGTCAATACATGTTCTTTGTCAGAGTGTGTCAATACATGTTCTTTGTCAGAGTGTGTCAATACATGTTCTTTGTCAGAGTGTGTCAATCAATACATGTTCTTTGTCAGAGTGTGTCAATATCATGTTCTTTGTCAGAGTGTGTCAATCAATTCATGTTCTTTGTCAGAGTGTGTCAATCAATTCATGTTCTTTGTCAGAGTGTGTCAATACATGTTCTTTGTCAGAGTGTGTCAATACATGTTCTTTGTCAGAGTGTGTCAATATCATGTTCTTTGTCAGAGTGTGTCAATACATGTTCTTTGTCAGAGTGTGTCAATACATGTTCTTTGTCAGAGTGTGTCAATACATGTTCTTTGTCAGAGTGTGTCAATACATGTTCTTTGTCAGAGTGTGTCAATACATGTTCTTTGTCAGAGTGTGTCAATTCATGTTCTTTGTCAGAGTGTGTCAATACATGTTCTTTGTCAGAGTGTGTCAATACATGTTCTTTGTCAGAGTGTGTCAATACATGTTCTTTGTCAGAGTGTGTCAATACATGTTCTTTGTCAGAGTGTGTCAATACATGTTCTTTGTCAGAGTGTGTCAATACATGTTCTTTGTCAGTGTGTCAATACATGTTCTTTGTCAGAGTGTGTCAATACATGTTCTTTGTCAGAGTGTGTCAATACATGTTCTTTGTCAGAGTGTGTCAATACATGTTCTTTGTCAGAGTGTGTCAATACATGTTCTTTGTCAGAGTGTGTCAATACATGTTCTTTGTCAGAGTGTGTCAATGCATGTTCTTTGTCAGAGTGTGTCAATTCATGTTCTTTGTCAGAGTGTGTCAATACATGTTCTTTGTCAGAGTGTGTCAATACATGTTCTTTGTCAGAGTGTGTCAATACATGTTCTTTGTCAGAGTGTGTCAATACATGTTCTTTGTCAGAGTGTGTCAATACATGTTCTTTGTCAGAGTGTGTCAATACATGTTCTTTGTCAGAGTGTGTCAATACATGTTCTTTGTCAGAGTGTGTAGGGATAGTCCTAGAGAATTATGGGGCGGAGTCAATGTTCGTATGTTGTAAAATTTGTGCGCCCTCTTCTAGTGTTATTGGTATGTTATATCGCCTCTAATAGTGTTATTGGTATGTTATATCACCTCTAATAGTGTTATTGGTATGTTATATCGCCTCTGCTAGTGTTATTGGTATGTTATATCGCCTCTTATAGTGTTATTGGTATGTTATATCACCTCTGCTAGTGTTATTGGTATGTTATATCACCTCTTATAGTGTTATTGGTATGTTATATTGCCTCTGCTATGGTTATTGGTATGTTATATTGTCTCTGCTAGTGTTATTGGTATGTTAAATTGTCTCTGCTAGTGTTATTGGTATGTTATATTGCCTCTGCTAGTGTTATTGGTATGTTATATTGCCTCTGCTAGTGTTATTGGTATGTTATATCGCCTCTGCTAGTGTTATTGGTATGTTATATCACCTCTGCTAGTGTTATTGGTATGTTATATTGCCTCTGCTAGTGTTATTGGTATGTTATATCGCCTCTGCTAGTGTTATTGGTATGTTATATCGCCTCTGCTAGTGTTATTGGTATGTTGTATTATTCTCAATGGCCGAATGCTTTGCTTGATGGACTTTGGCCGACTTCAAGTGGTATTGTTATGTTGCATTAATTACCTCGGTCAAGTCTTTAAGTGACGTCATTAATTACCTCGGTCAAGTCTTTTAAGTGACGTCGACCACATGAGAAATTTCGAGACCGGTGGGTCCATGGTACCGGAGCTACAAGCTTGGAAATTAATCAAAACACACTGCAAGGGGGCGGAGCTTTTAGGGCTTAACATTGTCGTTTTCTCCGACTTAAGATCAGTTCTCGGACTTAAGATCAGTTATTTGACTTAAGATCAGTTCTCGGACTTAAGATGAGTTCTCGGACTTATGATCAGTTATTTGACTTAAGATCAGTTATTTGACTTAAGATCAGTTCTCGGACTTAAGATCAGTTCTCGGACTTAAGATCTGTTCTCAGGGTCTGAAGTTAAGAAGAACACATTACCCACTTCGTTGACGCTATCTTAGATGATGTCATTAGACTTTAAGTCTCGGTCTTGAGGTTATAGTGTAATGTATCACAAGTCACTTGAATGTTATAGTGTAATGTATCACAAGTCACTTGAATGTTATAGTGTAATGTATCACAAGTCACTTGAATGTCATAGTGTAATGTATCACAAGTCACTTGAATGTTATAGTGTAATGTATCACAAGTCACTTGAATGTTATAGTGTAATGTATCACAAGTCACTTGAATGTTATAGTGTAATGTATCACAAGTCACTTGAATGTTATAGTGTAATGTATCACAAGTCACTTGAATGTTATAGTGTAATGTATCACAAGTCACTTGAATGTTATAGTGTAATGTATCACAAGTCACTTGAATGTCATAGTGTAATGTATCACAAGTCACTTGAATGTTATAGTGTAATGTATCACAAGTCACTTGAATGTCATAGTGTAATGTATCACAAGTCACTTGAATGTCATAGTGTAATGTATCACAAGTCACTTGAATGTCATAGTGTAATGTATCACAAGTCACTTGAATGTCATAGTGTAATGTATCACAAGTCACTTGAATGTTATAGTGTAATGTATCACAAGTCACTTGAATGTCATAGTGTAATGTATCACAAGTCACTTGAATGTCATAGTGTAATGTATCACAAGTCACTTGAATGTTATAGTGTAATGTATCACAAGTCACTTGAATGTCATAGTGTAATGTATCACAAGTCACTTGAATGTTATAGTGTAATGTATCACAAGTCACTTGAATGTCATAGTGTAATGTATCACAAGTCACTTGAATGTTATAGTGTAATGTATCACAAGTCACTTGAATGTCATAGTGTAATGTATCACAAGTCACTTGAATGTTATAGTGTAATGTATCACAAGTCACTTGAATGTTATAGTGTAATGTATCACAAGTCACTTGAATGTTATAGTGTAATGTATCACAAGTCACTTGAATGTTATAGTGTAATGTATCACAAGTCACTTGAATGTTATAGTGTAATGTATCACAAGTCACTTGAATGTTATAGTGTAATGTATCACAAGTCACTTGAATGTTATAGTGTAATGTATCACAAGTCACTTGAATGTTATAGTGTAATGTATCACAAGTCACTTGAATGTTATAGTGTAATGTATCACAAGTCACTTGAATGTCATAGTGTAATGTATCACAAGTCACTTGAATGTTATAGTGTAATGTATCACAAGTCACTTGAATGTTATAGTGTAATGTATCACAAGTCACTTGAATGTCATAGTGTAATGTATCACAAGTCACTTGAATGTCATAGTGTAATGTATCACAAGTCACTTGAATGTTATAGTGTAATGTATCACAAGTCACTTGAATGTCATAGTGTAATGTATCACAAGTCACTTGAATGTTATAGTGTAATGTATCACAAGTCACTTGAATGTTATAGTGTAATGTATCACAAGTCACTTGAATGTTATAGTGTAATGTATCACAAGTCACTTGAATGTTATAGTGTAATGTATCACAAGTCACTTGAATGTCATAGTGTAATGTATCACAAGTCACTTGAATGTTATAGTGTAATGTATCACAAGTCACTTGAATGTTATAGTGTAATGTATCACAAGTCACTTGAATGTTATAGTGTAATGTATCACAAGTCACTTGAATGTCGAAGGCAATGAAAAGGCTGACTATTTGGAAAAAAACCGGGCAGCCCAAATACGTACAGATGTTCAAGTTACTTTTTAGGGGGAAAACACCTAGCTAGCATACCATCACATGATACGTTGTATCAGGCACGGTTCGATAGCACGACTGCCAAAGTGCCCAAGCCAAGTTGAACAGACCATAGGTGGAGGTTGAATAGCAAACATTAATGTTTGATGTTTCAAATGAGAAAGTAGCTTTCTCTTACAAACTCATACTTAAACAGGCTAGACCGCAACAGGCACTCGAACTGCCGGCATTGCAACATAGCCCCTGAAACAACAGAGCACCTGTTGACGTCATGTCACTCGCTTGACATCGCCAGGGAGGCGATAGTGAAGAGTGTCCTCATATAATGTTGTATTGCACTGTCTAGCAGATGGAACAAGCAGTCAAGGTATAAGTCAAAGCTTTAAAAGAGTACTCTCTTAAAGACAGTATAGTATTTGATTTTCATGTGGTTTTGTCTATATTGGTCTAGCTGATATCGTGGGATCAAATTTGATTCGAGTGCCTGGCATTTCTCTATATTGGTCTAGCTGATATCGTGGGATCAAATTTGACTCGAGTCCTGGCATTTGTCTAGATTGGTCTAGCTGATATCGTGGGATCAAATTTGACCCGAGTCCTGGCATTTGTCTATATTGGTCTAGCTGATATCGTGGGATCAAATTTGACTCGAGTCCTGGCATTTGTCTATATTGGTCTAGCTGATATCGTGGCATCAAACTTGATTCGAGTGTTTGGCATTTGTCTATATTGGTCTAGCTGATATCGTGACATCAAACTTGACTCGAGTGCCTGGCATTTGAATAACTTGCATCGCCCAACCTATTACACCACATGGTCTTAATTAAGCAAACTTTAAAAAAGGTGTGCATGATAAGGTATTTGTACAATCTTATTAATTACATAAGCTCGTGTTTGCAAAAAATTATTTCATCTGTTGCTAATCCCTGGTTTTTGTCGAGTCTTGCTTTGTTATTTGAGTTTTAAATGCTGTCAGCGTGTTTGTTTTCCTCGTTTGTTACGGCAAGCCATTCTTAGCCCGAATTCCGGACGGGAAGATAGAGGAACTGTAGGGCACGTGGATGTTCTTGTAGATTGGACAGTAACACAATGGGCCAAGTTTATATAAAATAACAAAAATTGTATCAAACGGTCCATCTTGCTTAGACATCCCGGGAAACAAATAAAAATAACATATTTTAAGAGCCAGCATAAAAATCCAAGACAATTAAGTTTGACAAAAGCACCTGCCTAGAGAACAACAATTTGAAACACAGAGAAACACCTGTCTCAATGTTAACAACACCTGTCTCAATGTTAACAACAGCTGATAACATAGACATAAGTAACAATGCCAAACTTTCATAATGTTACGGGATAAATTTACAGCTTGGTGTTATTGTTTTAAAACATCGGTAACTGGGTGCAGAATTTCTGTCCTTAATCTCAGGGTATCTTCCTATCTGTCTAGAAGTTTCAAAAAATCGTCGAGAGAAATTTGAAAACGATGCAATATCGTTTGTTGCAGAGTTTAGCAACTTGAAGACAAGGGCGGCTCTACATGACAAGGGCGGTTCTACATGACTAGGGCGGTTCTACATGACTAGGGCGGTTCTACATGACTAGGGCGATTCTACTAGACTAGGGCGGTTCTACATGACTAGGGCGGTTCTACATGACTAGGTGCGGTTATGCATGACTAGGGCGGTTCTACATGTCTAGTCTGCCGATCAAGAGAAATGAGAACATTCGTGCATGATACAGTCCCCTGAATTTTCACCATTTAACTATACGAGTTTATAGACTAAATTACAATTGTAGTGTAAGCTGACACCTTGACTTGTTGTAAGCTGACATCTTGACTTGTAATTGTAGTTGACTTATCTTAGCTCATACTGTAGTGTAAGCTGACACCTTGACTTATTGTAAGCTGACACCTTGACTTGTACTTGTAGTTGACTTATCTTAGCTCATACTGTAGTGTAAGCTGACACCTTGACTTATTGTAAGCTGACACCTTGACTTGTACTTGTAGTTGACTTATCTTAGCTCATACTTACACAGAGCGTTATACCAACTTTTAATGTTAATAGTTGATTGATGCGTACATGTGAAGCTCCAGTCCAGAACACACTGAGCTAGTTCCTCCAGGCTAGAGGACAATGAGTTAGTTCCTCCAACCTAGAACACACTGAGCTAGTTCCTCCAGCCTAGAACACAATTAGTTAGTTCCTCCAACCTAGAACACACTGAGCTAGTTCCTCCAGCCTAGAACACAATGAGTTAGGTCCTCCAACCTAGAACACACTGAGCTAGTTCCTCCAGCCTAGAACACAATGAGTTAGTTCCTTCAACCTAGAACACACTGAGCTAGTTCCTCCAGCCTAGAACACAATGAGTTAGTTCCTCCAACCTAGAACACACTGAGCTAGTTTCTCCAACTTAGAACACAATGAGCTAGTTCCTCCAACCTTGAACACATTTTAGTTAAAGAAGCTTTGCAGGGATACACATTTTCAAGGAAGATTTAAGAAATCGAATTCAAAGCCAGTAGGAGGATCGCAACGTGAGCTCCGCCTTTTGTCAAGGAATAGGTGGGAAATCATTGAGTATATTTTATTGTCTTAGTCGAATGTCCCGGCTTCTGGGTGCCTTCATAGATCTCAGGCTGTTTTGGAAGTTTCATGTAGTGCTGCATCAATAAGGAACTTCATGGCATAAACGACATTTAGAAATATCAGAGCTCTATACCAACTTTAGAAATACCAGAGCACTATACCAACTTTAGAAATACCAGAGCACTATACCAACTTTAGAAATACCAGAGCACTATACCAACTTTAGTAATACCAGAGCACTATACCAACTTTAGAAATACCAGAGCACTATACCAACTTTAGAAATACCAGAGCACTATACCAACTTTAGAAATACCAGAGCACTATACCAACTTTAGAAATACCAGAGCACTATACCAACTTTAGAAATACCAGAGCACTATACCAACTTTATAAATACCAGAGCACTATACCAACTTTAGAAATACCAGAGCACTATACCAACTTTAGAAATACCAGAGCACTATACCAACTTTAGAAATACCAGAGCACTATACCAACTTTAGAAATACCAGAGCACTATACCAACTTTAGAAATACCAGAGCACTATACCAACTTTAGAAATACCAGAGCACTATACCAACTTTAGAAATACCAGAGCACTATACCAACTTTAGAAATACCAGAGCACTATACCAAATTTAGAAATACCAGAGCACTATACCAACTTTAGAAATACCAGAGCACTATACTAACTTTAGAAAGACCAGAGCACTATACCAACTTTAGAAATACCAGAGCACTATACCAACTTTAGAAATACCAGAGCACTATACCAACTATAGAAATGCCAGAGCACTATACCAACTTTAGAAATACCAGAGCACTATACCAACTTTAGAAATACCAGAGCACTATACCAACTTTAGAAATACCAGAGCACTATACCAACTTTAGAAATACCAGAGCACTATACCAACTTTAGAAATACCAGAGCACTATACCAACTTTAGAAATACCAGAGCACTATACCAACTTTAGAAATACCAGAGCACTATACCAACTTTAGAAATACCAGAGCACTATACAACTTTAGAAATACCAGAGCACTATACCAACTTTAGAAATACCAGAGCACTATACCAACTTTAGAAATACCAGAGCACTATACCAACTTTAGAAATACCAGAGCACTATACCAACTTTAGAAAAACCAACGGGCTATACCACAATTCATTTGAAAGAAACCATGAAGGCAAAGAGCTTGGAATACTTCAAGCCAAACCTTTGTTTGTGTCGCTACGACCAAGGTAAGAGCCATCTATGTTTAAAAAAATGTGAGCATTGCTGCTTTTATCTCGACGATTTCGCAGGATCCGGAATAAAAAACAAATCACAAAAACAGCATGAGATATATTTGCCGTTTGAAACAACAGGAATAGTTTCAAATCTCCTGCAAAGAGTAAAATTATTTTACACTAGATACAAACTTCCGGTTAAGCTGTGGCGGAATTTAGCGGACCCGGATCATCGGATATTCTGCCCGTAGAAGATATCTATTTATATCCAAAGATGGAGAAAGACAATAAATGGTGCTTGCTTATCAAGGTTGAATGGAGGGAATTCTAGCGAATGCAGCAGCACGAATAGCAAGGCACACGGCTGGCAATTAGAAATGTGCACGTTTATTTAACTAGCCCTATAGCCGTCAGCAGCTCAAAGACCACAATTAGAAATGTGCACGTTTATTTAACTGGCCGTAGAGAAGACCATCCGTGATATATGTGCACGTTTATTTAACTGGCCCTATAAACGTCAGCAGCTCGAAGACCATAATTAGAAATGTGCTCGTTTATTAAACTGGCCGTAGAGAAGACCATCCGTGATATATGTGCACGTTTATTTAACTGGCCGTATAGAAGACCATCCGTGATATACCGACCCTGGAGAGATTGCGGCGATGATTACAAGGCGAGTTACGCCGCCTTACCTCAGTAATCTCCTCCTCTGAGGCATGAGGTGTAATTACATGTCGTTACATGATATTTTTATTCTTAAGGATATCTGCTACTGAGATTTAAACGTAAGAACGTACACAAAACGTGTTGCTCCTTCTCAAAAGTCGGAGTCAACGTTTGGAATGAACTGAATAAAAAAAACAGCAACATTTTATGTTCATACAAAAACATTTTATGTTCATACAAAAAACATTTTATGTTCATACAAAAACATTTTATGTTCATACAAAAAAATTAAATTAAAAAAAAACATTTTTAAAACTCTGATAATGGTTAAAATGTACTAAAAATTCAACTCAAATTAAAATGGTCTTCATGATTTAGTTTGACCAAACTGCAAGTCCGTTAAAAAGACCGGGTGCCGCAAGTATTGGGGGGGGGGTATAGGGAGAAGAATGACTTTCCTTTGTCATGATGTTAGACAGACATGATGTTAGACAGGCATGATGTTAGACAGACGTGATGTTAGACAGACATGATGTTAGACAGACGTGATGTTAGACAGACGTGATGTTAGACAGACATGATGTTAGACAGACATGATGTTAGACAGACATGATGTTAGACAGACATGATGTTAGACAGACGTGATGTTAGACAGACGTGATGTTAGACAGACATGATGTTAGACAGACATGATGTTAGACAGACATGATGTTAGACAGACATGATGTTAGACAGACATGATGTTAGACAGACGTGATGTTAGACAGACGTGATGTTAGACAGACATGATGTTAGACAGACATGATGTTAGACAGACGTGATGTTAGACAGACGTGATGTTAGACAGACGTGATGTTAGACAGACATGATGTTAGACAGACGTGATGTTAGACAGACGTGATGTTAGACAGACATGATGTTGGACAAACGTGATGTTGGACAGACGTGATGTTAGACAGACGTGATGTTAGACAGACATGATGTTGGACAGACATGATGTTGGACAGACGGGATGTTGGACAGACGTGATGTTGGACAGACGTGATGTTAGACAGACGTGATGTTAGACAGACATGATGTTAGACAGACATGATGTTAGACAGACATGATGTTAGACAGACATGATGTTAGACAGACATGTTGTTGGACAGACATGATGTTGGACAGACATGATGTTGGACAGACATGATGTTGGACAGACATGATGTTGGACAGACATGATGTTAGACAGACATGATGTTAGACAGACATGATGTTGGACAGACATGATGTTGGACAGACATGATGTTAGACAGACATGAAGTTAGACAGACATGATGTTAGACAGACATGGTGTTGGACAGACATGATGTTGGACAGACATGATGTTGGACAGACATGATGTTGGACAGACATGATGTTGGACAGACATGATGTTGGACAGACATGATGTTGGACAGACATGATGTTGGACAGACATGATGTTGGACAGACATGATGTTAGACAGACATGATGTTAGACAGACATGATGTTGGACAGACATGATGTTGGACAGACATGATGTTAGACAGACACACATTCCTTTAGCACGTTAGGAGGGTAGTTTGTCATATCAATTAATCACACCTGGGATAATGCAGGCGTCATGACGCAGGGAAGATTAGCTGGCCAGGCTTATCCCCCAGTTATTAGTGTTAAGTTACACGTTTCAACCGACGCTACTGGAAAGTGTTAAAAAACTAAATACTTGTGGAAACTGTAACAAAAGTGACTAATTTACTTTAAATTGCCGTACGTAAAAATATGTAAAAATATGTATTAAAATTTCTTTAATATCCAAAAACAAAAATTAGTTTTAAAATTTGTCCAATACACAGAGGCTGTAATTAAACCTAACTTTGTCAAATACACAGAGACTGTAATTAAACCTAACTTTGTCCAATACACAGAGACTGTAATTAAGCCTAATTTTGTCCAATACACAGAGGCTGTAATTAAACCTAACTTTGTCCAATACACAGAGACTGTAATTAAGCCTAACTTTGTCCAATACACAGAGACTGTAATTAAACTTTGTATAATAAAAATGAACGGCACAATCATTACATTCTCAATCCAACATGTCAAAGACCTTGATTTTAATTCGACGAAAATAATAAATCTTGATTTTTAATTTGAGTGATGAGCTAAGATAATAAGAACACAAGTCAGCTATGTAAGATAATAAGAACACAAGTCAGCTATGTAAGATAATAAAACACAAGTCAGCTATGTAAGATAATAAGAACACAAGTCAGCTATGTAAGATAATAAAACACAAGTCAGCTATGTAAGATAATAAGAACACAAGTCAGCTATGTAAGATAATAAAACACAAGTCAGCTATGTAAGATAATAAAACACAAGTCAGCTATGTAAGATAATAAGAACACAAGTCAGCTATGTAAGATAATAAGAACACAAGTCAGCTATGTAAGATAATAAGAACACAAGTCAGCTATGTAAGATAATAAGAACACAAGTCAGCTATGTAAGTTTTGGCATACGATTCAACATTATGATCTTCAGAAGTCACCTGTTCTGTATTATCCATCCATATGTAACCTGTCATACAAATGAAGACCCAGAAATTTTACCGAAAGTTCAGCTAATACAATCTCTTTTACCGTAAATTGTTCTTTCTTTCGTCAGAATAATGCTCCTACTTTCAAACTTTCCTCTATCGCCAACGTTGCCCGCGTGAAATCGTGAACGTCGCTACACAATGTGTCTATGGCATGACCATGACGTCACTACACAATGTGTCTATGGCATGACCATGACGTCAATACAC
The DNA here is from genome assembly GCA_944989445.1 of Ampullaceana balthica. Lineage (NCBI taxonomy): Eukaryota > Metazoa > Mollusca > Gastropoda > Lymnaeidae > Ampullaceana > Ampullaceana balthica. Next base: position 151,744 of record CALYLW010001594.1, on the reverse strand, counting down.
AATGTGTCTAGGGCATGACCATGACGTCACTACACAATGTGTCTATGGCATGACCATGACGTCAATACACAATGTGTCTAGGGCATGACCATGACGTCACTACACAATGTGTCTATGGCATGACCATGACGTCAATACACAATGTGTCTAGGGCATGACCATGACGTCACTACACAATGTGTCTAGGGCATGACCATGACGTCACTACAAAATGTGTCTAGGGCATGACCTATGACGTCACTACACAATGTGTCTAGGGCATGACCATGACACACAGATCACCGTGACATGATGACGATAGTGCAAATGTCGCAGTGACCCAAAGCTGATAATGATACAGACTTTGCTATAAGATGTCATGTAATTCTACTAGAATTGATGTAGGAACTAAGTTCCACATATGACTGTGCTATTTTGAACAAATCTCACTTTTCGACATTAGCGTATCACTAGTTTCACGCTTTCTGTTCATTAGATCCAAGACTCACTAGAGTGAATTCTAAATTTTCATGTAACTAACAACCAATTAATGCGCCTCAATAAAAAATGGAAATCTTCCCGCCCAGAGACCAAACTCTACAGCAAATATCTCGGTGTCTTTAGTTCATTCTTTTCTTCAACAAAGTTGAATGACATCCAATATCATTGACCTTTTGAATATTTAAACGTAATGTCAAGGCAAACTAAAGACGGGGCATTTAAAGTGCTAAAAAACTTGACAGAGTATCAATTGCTGAAATTCTAACCAGTGATATTTCGGGCCTCTAAATTTCTGTAGTGTGGTTTACATACATTGTGTTTTACATCGAGTCAACATTGTGTCTTCCATTGTGTTCTACAGCGTGTCGAGATGGGTATTGCTATGTGCTGTATAAGGGGAGGCGGGAGTGTTCTAGTTTATGTTACTGAGGATTTTAATTTTGTGTTTATACGAATTTTTTTTATATCTCTGTTAATGTGGCGGTTTACGTAGCTTATGTGTGGGGGAAATTCGTTATTATTTGCGGGGTATTAAGTTTAGCTTTTATCGTCATAGTCACCCGTGTCTGAATTTGTCTAATTGTTGTCTAGTATCGTGTCTATGTTTTGACGGAATGCTGTGTGATTTGTTAGAATAAGCCGTGGAATAGTTGAACAATTGAGTTTTTACAAAAATGCACTAAATTCTAGCTCCCAACAACAAAGGGAAGACATTCGATGTCCTTATCATCAAGTACTATCCTGAGAGGTACAAAGTACTTTCTTCAAGATACCCACCCAATCTGTAAGCAATGAGGCTAACATGATCGGTTCGGACATTACTTCCGGGGACAAGAGACTTCTGGGAAGAAGTTCAAGATGGCGCGCGAAGAGATTGACTGTCAAATTAACGGGTTTACAGACAGGCGATAGTCAACACTGGCTGAATGCCGGGTGTGTACAAAGGGCAACTGATGTGGTAGTGTGTGTACAAAGGGCAACTGATGTGGTAGTGTGTGTGCAATGGGCAACTGATGTGGTAGTGTGTGTACAATGGGCAACTGATGTGGTAGTGTGTGTACAATGGGCAACTGATGTGATTATGTGTTCACAATGGGCAACTGATGTAGTACTGTGTTTACAATGGGCAACTGATGTAGTACTGTGTTTACAATGGGCAACTGATGTAGTACTGTGTTTACAATGGGCAACTGATGTAGTACTGTGTTTACAATGGGCAACTGATGTAGTACTGTGTTTACAATGGGCAACTGATGTAGTACTGTGTTTACAATGGGTAACTGATGTAGTACTGTGTTTACAATGGGCAACTGATGTAGTACTGTGTTTACAATGGGCAACTGATGTAGTACTGTGTTTACAATGGGCAACTGAAGTGGTTTTGTTTTTACTATGGTTTGCTGAAGTATTCAGAGTTTAATATTTGATATTGACTTTGTTTTGCTTTTACCTTTGAGAGTTTGAAGTTTTTTCGAGTTTGCATTTTCGGCTTGTGATAGTCAAATAATCTTGAGTATAATGACGTCATTGCATTTTTAAATATGACAGTTTACTGTTGTTCAATCAAAGAAAAGAAGACCTGAATTTCTTTGTATTGAGAAAGCAGTCATATTATACTCTCATATTATTCTCTCATATTATACTCTCATATTATTCTCTCATATTATACTCTCATATTATTCTCTCATATTATACTCTCATATTATTCTCTCATATTATACTCTCATATTATTCTCTCATGTTATACTCTCCCTTCTATAACACCGTTTATTTAAAAGAACATTGTCTGATATCCCGTTGTTGGGTGACAGTTATCTTGTTATAAGAAAATCGTTACTCGGTTATGGTACAGACAGACTTGCATATTTTAAACAACGGTATCTCAAGGCGTCAAGAAAGCTATGGTCAAATGTGATGTATGATACGGGATGTATGATATGGGATGTATGATACGGGATGTATGATACGTGATGTATGATACGGGATGTATGATACGGGATGTATGATACGGGATGTATGATATGGGATGTATGATATGGGATGTATGATACGGGATGTATGATACGGGATGTATGATACGGGATGTATGATACGGGATGTATGATACGGGATGCATGATACGGGATGCATGATACGGGATGTATGATACGGGATGTATGATACGGGATGCATGATATGGGATGCATGATAAGTGACACCTACAGAAGATCAATAATGATTTAAGATCTACGATGATATTGAGTCTATATGAGTCTATATGAGTCTATATGATATGAGTCTATAATGACGTGAAACCTAGTCAAAGTTTATGATACGATTAGATTTATGAAATGGGATCTACATATGTTTATTATGTAGGCCTTAATTCTACGGTAATAGGTGATTTGTATGAGAAATGTATATGGCCTATTTTGTTTTACATTTAGTATAAGATGAAAAGCAATCTGCATATTGTTAATTATGTAGGTGTTAAATCTAGTGTAACGTGTGATCTGCATTGGATCTATTATGACACGAGATGTCTGGTTTTATATGAATTATCGGTTTTAGGTTTTTGTTAATTAGATATATGCTGAAATGACACATTGGACTATATGCACATTTTTATACTGGACTACTTAACACATTAGCAACACATCATGATTTATTTTATTAAGCTTCACATTGCACCAGTTTAAATGAATAAACCCTTTAATTAGTGTAACTATTTTTTTAATAACATACACTCATTCTATGACCACATAACTGTACCAACATATGTTTTTCAATGAAAGCTGAGAATTTTATTTTAGATACAACATTGTAACAGATAGAAAGCACAAAGTGTGTTTCAATAGAAATTAATCTAATGTGTGTTAGCTATAGACATTAATAAACCATGTGTTCATAAACATATGTTTTTCCAAAAGCTCAAAATAAAATCTACTTATCATTGTCACGTTATTACCTTATCATATTCATTATAATTCTCCACATCAGTATACTTTTTGCATCTTTCCAACTTTATCCCTGTATTTCTCCCTGTATTTCTCCCTGTATTTCTCCCTGTATTTCTCCCTGTATTTCTCCCTGTATTTCTCCCTGTATTTCTCCCTGTATTTCTCTCTGTATTTTGTCCCTGTATTTCTCTCTGTATTTCTCCCTGTATTTCTCCCTGTATTTCTCTCTGTATTTCTCCATGTATTTCTCCCTGTATTTCTCCCTGTATTTCTCCCTGTATTTCTCCCTGTATTTCTCCCTGTATTTCTCCCTGTATTTCTCCCTGTATTTCTCCCTGTATTTCTCCCTTTATTTCTCCTGTATTTCTCCCTGTATTTCTCCCTAATAATAACTACATTATTATTCTCCATATACTTTCCCGATTTTTCTCCACAATTTGCTTCGCCCCCCTTACTTCCAAACTCCCTTAGTTTGTTACTCTTTCCTAAAGCCTCTCTTTCACTATCCCTCTCACTATCTCTTTCACTATCCCTCTCACTTTCTCTCTCACTTTCTCTCTCACTTTCTCTCTCACTTTCTCCCTCACTTTCTCTCTTATCATCTCTCTCACAATCTCTTTCACTCTTTCACTCTTTCACTATCTCTTTCACTATCTCTTTCACTATCTCTTTCACTATCTATAAACTAAATCTGATTTATTGTGGCTTGTAAATCATGGCTAAAAATGTATGTAAATTAATTTTTATATTAACTAACTCCCACACACACCCAATCCATCACACACCCACTCCCACACACACCTACTCCCACACACTACTACCACACACAACCACTCCCACACACACCCACTCCCACACACACCCACTCCCACACACACCCACTCCCACACACACCCACTCCCACACACACCCACTCCCACACACACCTACTCCCACACACACCCACTCCCACACACACCCACTCCCACACACACCCACTCCCACACACACCCACTCCAACACACACCCACTCCCACACACACACACACAACCACTCCCACACACACCCACTCCCACACACACCTACTCCCACACACACCCACTCCCACACTCACCCACTCCCACACTCACCCAATCCCACACTCACCCACTCCCACACTCACCCACTCCCACACTCACCCACTCCCACACTCACCCACTCCCACACTCACCCACTCCCACACTCACCCACTCCCACACACACCCACTCCATACAATCCCACTACCACACACACCTACAACCACAAACACCCACTCCCACACGAACCGACTCCCCACACACCCAGTCCCCCATACACGCACTACCACACACACCCCCTCCCACACACTCCTACTCCCATACACACACTACCACACACTCACACTTACACACATTCCCACACACATCCTATCCCACACACACCCACTTCTACACACACCTAATACCACACACCCCTCCGACAAACATACACTCCTCCACACAAAAACTCCCAGACACACCCACACACCTGCACACCCACTCCAACACACACATACTCCCACACACGAAGACTAGCAGACAAATACACTAGCCACAACCAGCTTCCTCTCCCTATACTAGGACATCGTTCTAACTGCTCACTCCATGACGTGTTATCTGATATCAAAATTCCGACCCCACCAGCGCACGAGACGATTGACCCCTCCCCCACCTCCCACACACACCACCTATCTGTACATTTTAACGGAAGTAGATAAGTCAATGTTTTGTATCTGGTTGTCATTGGAAACGAAATCTGGAAAATGCTTTTCACAAATTGTAAATTGTATTTTTTTTAGAAAGCAACAAATTCTAAGACTGTAAATTTGTTTTGGTGGTGAAGAGAATAAGATTTGAGAGAGAAATTATGACAGTAACATTGTGAGAATAAAGTTGTTAGACGAACTGTGTAACTAACTCATATTTGTCTATTCACTATAAACACTATAAAGTCTTGACATTCCTTACGCTCCTTGTTTTGTGGGGAACAGGGGCATGTCCGGTCATTCATGGAGTTGTAACAAAAGTAAAATAATTTCTTATCCCAGACTAGAGCACATAGCTGATCTTATCAGACTAGAGTACATAGCTGATCTTATCAGACTAGAGCACATAGCTGATCTTATCAGACTAGAGCACATAGCTGTTCTTATCAGACTAGAGTACATAGCTGATCTTATCCCAGACTAGAGTACATAGCTGATTTTATCAGACTAGAGTACATAGCTGATCTTATCAGACTAGAGTACATAGCTGATTTTATCAGACTATAGTACATAGCTGATCTTATCAGACTAGAGTACATAGCTGATCTTATCAGACTAGAGTACATAGCTGATCTTATCAGACTAGAGTACATAGCTGATCTTATCAGACTAGAGTACATAGCTGATCTTATCAGACTAGAGTACATAGCTGATCTTATCAGACTAGAGTACATAGCTGAGCTTATCAGACTAGAGTACATAGCTGATCTTATCAGACTAGAGTACATAGCTGATCTTATCCCAGACTAGAGTACATAGCTGATCTTATCAGACTTAAGTACATAGCTGATCTTATCAGACTAGAGTACATAGCTGATCTTATCAGACTAGAGTACATAGCTGATCTTATCAGACTAGAGTACATAGCTGATCTTATCCCAGACTAGAGTACATAGCTGATCTTATCCTAGACTAGAGTACAAAGCTGATCTTATAACAATTTTGAGTTAGCTAGTAGGTCTCATCCTAAACTCTACAACAATCCATTATCGGACCGTTGTATGTATTAAAAATTTGATTTACATTTTTATGTGATATTACTTTAGGTTTAAACGAAACAAAATATCAGAAATATTTAAACGGATTTTTAAAAAAGGGATCTTAAAGAGAATATAGCTAATTAGAAAACTGAAGACAAACTTTAGAGCATTTAATAAAAAAAACGGATCCCAGTCATCATTAGACTCGATGGAAAAACACGATATTGTCAAACCACAGAATTATTTCAAAAACAGACTCAATATACCGTTACGTCTACTGAAATTCGATATTACTGTATCAATTAAATTACCTTGCTGTTGGGTAACCACGAGAATCGTGTCATTTTTCATTGTCATTTTCTAACTTCGACATTCGAGAGCACTTAATGAGAATAAAAATATTAGATTGAAATAAATGCCGATATTTTCAAAATGATCTTGGCGATTCTATTTGCATTTTTAAACTGAAAAATGAAATTGTTAACAGAAGTTTTTAATTTGTCACCGAAAGTTTTGTATGATAGTTTATTAAATCTGATAATATTTTGTTTAACCTGTTAATTTTTACATTGATTTTTTTTTACTTTGACAGAACAAAACAGGTTTCCCTTGCGTGTACTATAGTTTTATTATAAACTTTTGAAATTAATTCAAAGTGGAGGAACGTATTTTACGAGAGTATGTTTCTATAGTGTATACTTTACTACTGATTATAACATATGTCGGGAAATTATTATAACAATAGATGCGGTTATTACAGTTGGTACAAAGCTTTCATTATCTCTAAATAGCCAAAGCATTTAGTCATCTTCTTATCTTATCTTATCTTATCTAATCTTATCTTATCTGTTACATACGCTCCTTCTATACAGAAGATTATTGCGTCCAGAGGTCTAACTAGGTTTTTGGCGCCCTTGGCGAATTTATTTTTGGCGCCCTTGATAAATTGACAAGTTTCAGCTGTGCAAGTTTTTCATCTTGTCTTAGTGCATTCCACGAGGGATTAAGCGACCCTTGCAAGTACAAAAAATGGCGAAGACAAAAAAAGGAGAAGTAAGTGGTAACTAATTCGCGTCCCTTTGCTACATGCTGTGACTCTTTAAAAAGAGTCCAGATAAGAAAGAATCAAAATATAGATGTTGTTTTTATTTATATATTTAATATTATTATATTTATAAAATTAAGATTATTTAATATAATATTTAATATTATATAATAATACATTCATACACTGCACATGAACACCTGTATTAGTGGGAATGGTGAACTTGTTTCCTTGATGCCAACAAAGTAGATTATTTCTGGCTTTAGATTTGATGTCCCTAACATCAACAGTGGCCTGAGATTATCATCAGAGAAATTAGTTCTCAAATTGTTCTACACGTACCTCATCCTCGAAACTGAAACCCTTCACATTCGAGGAACAATTGTATGCGGATGACAGTAGCAATAATATCTTACATTCGAGGAACAATTGTATGCGGATGACAGTAGCAACAATATCTTACATTCGAGGAACAATTGTATGCGGATGACGGTAGCATCAATATTTTTTTTAAAATTGAAAAAAGTTCCCCCACCAGTTTCTTTTGTTCACACATAGCGCTGTTTAACAAGCGTTAATGCGCGCCTCAATAGCGCTATCTTTAGTAATGAAATCATAGAAAGTAGAAACTCTTCATTTAGAGAGAGAAATGGCGGTGTTTACTTTTGCAAATGTTATTCGCAAAGTTTTGTGCGAAACTACAGGTAAAAATTGTATCTTTTATTTTTTTAATTAAAAGTTATCCAGGGGCCGGATGAGAGGGCCTCGTGTGCCGCATGTAGCCCGCGGGCCGTAGTTTGGAGACCCCTGCTCTAGTGTTTCAAGGTTTAATGATATAACTAATGGTGTTACTCTTGTAAGTTTTAAATATACTCCAGTAATGAGCCTTGCATCTCTTTTTTTGAATTTGTTCTAGTTTATCAATGTTTTCTTTGGTGGATGGGTCCCATACAGAAGATGCATATTCTAGTACAGGTCTCACCAAAGTGAGGTAGCATTTTAGTTTTATAAAGATTTATATCTCTATTACATTTGTAAAAGTTTCTTTTCTTAAAGCCTAACGTTTTGTTTGATTTTTTAATAACTTCATTGATATGGGTGTAAATGGTTTACTTTTATATGTGTTTTATCTTATCTTATCTGTTTACAGACGCTCCTTCTATACAGAAGATTATTGCGTCCTACGCTTATCTATGGTTTGTGTTTAGTCCTGCATTTTTATTAGAGATTTAAATGTTGATAAAGTGTTGGTTTTCCTGGATTCTTCAGGCAACCCATTCCACGCCCGAATTCAGGACGGGAAGAAGGAAAACTTGTATGTGTTTTTTCTTGCATACGGAATAAGAAAGGTGTTTTTATCCTTATGTCTATCTGAGGGTTGTATTAAGTTATCTTTGTGTTGTATTTCTAAATTAGAATTAATTGCTTTATGTATGATTACTACTTTGCTCTTGGTTCTTCTATCCTCTAGTGTTTCAAGGTTTAATGATTTAACTAATGGTGTTATTCTTGTCAGTTTTGAATATTCTCCAGTAATGAATCTGGCAGCTCTTTTTTGAATTTGCTCTAGTTTATCAATGTTTTCTTTGGTGGATGGGTCCCATACAGAAGATGCATATTCTAGTACAGGTCTCACCAAAGTGAGGTTGCATTTTAGTTTTATATCTCTATTACATTTGTTAAAGTTCCTTTTTATAAAGCCTAAGGTTTTGTTTGATTTTTTAATAACTTCATTGACATGGGGATTCCATGATAGTTTCTCATTTATTAAGACTCCTAAGTATTTTGCATCTTTAGTTTTGTAGGCGTTCTCACAATACAAACTTTGGTGCAATAAATCCTTGAAATACGGTTGTCAACAAGATAACTTTAATATGTACATTATATACAAAAGTATAACTTTGAGGTTTCACAACGTGGAGACATCAGCCACACATTCGCCATTACTTTTTCAACTGCTTTCGTGCGCTTTCTGCCCATGTGACCTCTCTGTCACTAATCTCGTGATTATCACGTAACAATGGGGATTCCAGGATAGTTTCTCATTTATTATGACTTCTAAGTATGTTGCATCTTCAGTTTGGGTTAGTTCTTTTCCATGAATAAAATATTTTGAATTTATCTGTTTTTTTCCAAAGTCGCTTTGATGTGGGCATAGGGCATTATATTTGACTAGGTGGTTAACTATTCTATTATATATTATGTGTTCTAGTAATTTACAGGTGATACTAGTAAAGTGATACAGGTCTGTAATTACCAGGGTCTGATTTATAACCTTTCTTAAAGAGTGGAGCTACTTTAGCTAAGTCCCAATCCTGGGGCACTTTACCCTGGTTTAGAGAGGCTTGAAAAGGAACTGCAAGGGTTTGGGACAGTTCGTTTTGCTTAGTTCTTTTAAATATTTCTTGCAGGCAATTCATCTGGGCCAGTAGCCTTGTTTATTTTAAAGTTTTTTAGGAGTGAATGTATACCTATCTCATCTACAGTTATGTTACTTATTTATTCGATTTTATTTAAATTTATTAAAACTTCCTTGTCGACTGAATCAGAAAATGATGATGCAAAATATGTGTTAAGGATATTAGCTTTAGTCTCATTATCATTATAGGTTTTATTATTTGAGGCTTCTAGTGTGGCTATTCCTGTCGGTTCCATTTTTTAAAGATTTGATAAAGGATCATACGTTTTAATGTTATATTTAGAAATTACATTGTTTTTATATTCATTTTAGAGGTTTCGACTAAGTTTTTGTATCAAGTGTTTAATCTTTAAGTGTTTTTTTTTGTGTATCCTATTTAAATTGGTAGCCTTACATTTCTTAAATAAGTTATATTTTTATTTGCATAGCTTTTTAAATTTAGGATTGAACCAGCATTTGTTAATTGTATTTGATGTTAATTTTGTTGGAACATTCTCATCCATATTAGTTTTTAGATTTGTTTTTATATCTTTCCAAATTTCTTCTACTCGGCGATTTGATTTTTGTATTAAATTTATTTAGGAAATTTTGTTGGCAGTCAGCCGCTGATTGGTGTAGATTTATTGAATTACATTTATTCCAAAGATAAATTATTCTTCTAGGTGTCTTATATGACGTCATCGTTTTCGCTCATATTTTAATTTTGGAAAAGGGATCAATGTAAAAATAGTATTTGATGATGGTTAATTATAAATAAAAAAACAAAGGGGGCGCCGTAGTCGCCCTGCAACCCCTATTATAAAAATAAAAGACTTTGTGTACATTTCAGAAAGTTTAATATTTTGTATTTATCAAACAAGGACAAGTTAGTTGGGCTTTTGATAAAGGTCGGATCCGCAGGCGCCCTAAAAAAATGTATTTTTTATAAAATCAATAGATTTCAGCTGAAAACTTCCGTCATTTTTGACGGGTGTACGCTAGTATTATATATAATGTGCTATCAATATGTTACGGGCAATTTACACAAACTTAGCAATCCTATTTTTATATAATTAATTATGTCCACTCAGTGGCTGTGAATCTATTACCTGGACTCCTTCCGGAACATCTTACTTAGCTAAATAGCTTTGACAGCTTGGAGTAACCCTATATTTGCCTTGCCCCCCCCCCATTAGTCTTGAATTTCACAACGGAGGCCACCCCCGTGACCCCTGGCACGTGCTCGACCTGTCAACCAAGGACCACGTCACCGTGGTAGTAACACGCGGACTCACCCCAAACCGGAGCTTGTGTTACTTCCCCCTTCCTCTGACTTCTGCTCACAATGTAAAGGCAAAGTTATCTGCCCCTTGCCTTTATCCTCCCGTACTACTCCCATGCTTCCTGTAATTGGTTCCTGCCCTCCTTATATTTGTAAATACTTTTTATTTCTAATTGATCTAATATTGTGTCTTTCAAACGTAATTTCTCGTAGCTGGAAGCAGACATTGAAGCTCTAGTAATCACAGTGACTATTCCATCTGACTTCTGACAGGCTCAGTGTCTACCTTCCTGTTTACTGACGCCGACTGCCGGGAACCATCGGGCTTTCATGTTGTCAAATGGACGTCGTTCTTAAGTCAACTTGACCATCTCGCTGGAAACTCTCACCGGAAGTAGACGTAATGGCATTCAGTCATTTGGTGACTACGCTCTGTCGCCTGTTTTAGTCTTGCAACGATATTTAGGTAACATAGGACACATTCACATATTGGATAACACATACGTTTAGGTAACAAAGGACTGATATGGGATAACATACGTTTAGGTAACATAGGACACATATTGGATAACACTTACGTTTCATATCGCTGTTAAAAATATGAAATTCAAACTTTGAAATAAAATAAATCGAAATGTATAAAATGACAAAGTTTTTCAAGCTGTAAAATACAACCTGTGTCTTACTTATAAAATATAAATTTGCCGAGAAAGAGTTTTAAAAATGAATTACACAGTGTCTCAACTATGTCAATCAATAGAAGTTTCATTCAGTTATTGGATATATCTTTACAAACCCTGATATGCATGAACCAGTCAATGTCTTGTACAAGTCTTGTGTTTTTACACTGAGTAGAAGCCCATATGTATGAAATAGAAACACGATACACGCTACCAACACGATACACGCTACCAACACGATACACGCTACCAACACGATACACGCTACCAACACGATACATGCTACCAACACGATACACGCTACCAACACGATACACGCTACCAACACGATACACGCTACCAACACGATACACGCTAACAACACGATACACGCTACCAACACGATACACGCTACCAACACGATTACACGCTACCAACACGATACACGCTACCAACACGATACACGCTAACAACACGATACACGCTACCAACAATATTGTATTAACTAAAACCGGTTTTACAAAGCTGAAAATAGTAAATTGAACTCCATATCGAAGCTCCGTCTGTACGACGAATGTCACCAAGATGACATTTCGCTACTGTATTCTATACAAGATAACATTTCGCTACTGTATTCTATACAAGATGACATTTCGCTACTGTATTCTATACAAGATGACATTTTGCTACTGTATTCTATACAAGATGACATTTCGCTACTGTATTCTATACAAGATTACATTTCACTACTGTATTCTAAACAAGATGACATTTCGCTACTGTATTCTATACAAGATGACATTTCGCTACTGTATTCTATATATATTCTATGCCATACTGGCTATCTCTATGTTTTCTACATGGCGTATTTTTTTGCCTATATGTTTATTTCATCTGACTTTGAGGACAAGCATATTTTCACCAAACACATCAAGTGCATGTTTTCACCATACACATCAAGTGCATGTTTTCACCATACACATCAAGTGCATGTTTTCACGATACACATCAAGTGCATGTTTTCACCATACACATCAAGTGCATATTTTCACCATACACATCAAGTGCATATTTTCACCATACACATCAAGTGCATGTTTTCACGATACACATCAAGTGCATGTTTTCACCATACACAAGTAACGCTGAAAAGTTTTATCGTTTATGGGACTTTTATTTGAACCGCTCCTTACGCCTGGGATTATGCTCCCTGTTTTTAATACCAATTAGATTAGAACGGATTATCTTTTCAAGATAACAGCTTAAGAGCGAAATCCTTTTATGGCGGTTAATTAACATACTCAAAGCAAATTGTTGGACAAGTCTTTTCTCTGTTGATTATCTAACTCCACTGTGTACCTTAATGATGTCTCTGCCTGTCAATGGCTTTGTACACACATATATCGACTGTGTACCTCAATGATGTCTCTGTCTGTCAATGGCTTTGTACACACATATTAACTGTGTACCTCAATGATGTCTCCGTCTGTCAATGGCTTTGTACACACATATATCCACTGTGTACCTCAATGATGTCTCCTCCTGTCAATGGCTTTGTACACACATATATCCACTGTGTACCTCAATGATGTCTCCTCCTGTCAATGGCTATGTACACACAAGTATCCACTGTGTACCTCAATGATGTCTCCTCCTGTCAATGGTTTTGTACACACATATATCCACTGTGTACCTCAATGATGTCTCCTCCTGTCAATGGCTTTGTACACACATATATCCACTGTGTACCTCAATGATGTCTCCGCCTGTCAATGGCTTTGTACACACATATATCCACTGTGTACCTCAATGATTTCTCCTCCTGTCAATGGCTTTGTACACACATATATCCACTGTGTACCTCAATGATGTCTCCTCCTGTCAATGGCTTTGTACACACATATATCCACTGTGTACCTCAATGATGTCTCCTCCTGTCAATGGCTTTGTACACACATATATCCACTGTGTACCTCAATGATGTCTCCGTCTGCCAATGGCTCTGTACACACAAGTATCCACTGTGTACCTCAATGATGTCTCCTCCTGTCAATGGCTTTGTACACACATATATCCACTGTGTACCTCAATGATGTCTCCGTCTGCCAATGGCTTTGTACACACAAGTATCCACTGTGTACCTCAATGATGTCTCCTCCTGCCTGTCAATGGCTTTGTACACACATATATCCACTGTGTACCTCAATGATGTCTCCGCCTGTCAATGGCTTTAGACACACACATATCCACTGTGTACCTCAATGATGTCTCGCCTGTCAATGGCTTTGTACACACATATATCCACTGTGTACCTCAATGATGTCTCCTCCTGTAAATGGCTTTGTACACACATATATCCACTGTGTACCTCAATGATGTCTCCTCCTGTCAATGGCTTTGTACACACATATATCCACTGTGTACCTCAATGATGTCTCCTCCTGTCAATTGCTTTGTACACACATATATCCACTGTGTACCTCAATGATGTCTCCTCCTGTCAATGGCTTTGTACACACATATATCCACTGTGTACCTCAATGATGTCTCCTCCTGTCAATGGCTTTGTACACACATATATCCACTGTGTACCTCAATGATGTCTCCTCCTGTCAATGGCTTTGTACACACATATATCCACTGTGTACCTCAATGATGTCTCCTCCTGCCAATGGCTTTGTACAGACAAGTATCCACTTAGTACCTCAATGATGTCTCCTCCTGTCAATGGCTATGTACACACAAGTATCCACTTTGTACCTCAATGATGTCTCCTCCTGTCAATGCTTTTGTACACACATATATCCACTGTGTACCTCAATGATGTCTCCTCCTGTCAATGGCTTTGTACACACATATATTCACTGTGTACCTCAATGATGTCTCCTCCTATCAATGGCTTTGTACACACATATATCCACTGTGTACCTCAATGATGTCTCCTCCTGTCAATGGCTTTGTACACACATATATCTACTGTGTACCTCAATGATGTCTCGTCCTGTCAATGGCTTTGTACACACATATATCCACTGTGTACCTCAATTATGTCTCCTCCTGTCAATGGCTTTGTACACACATATATCCACTGTGTACCTCAATGATGTCTCCTCCTGTCAATGGCTTTGTACACACATATATCCACTGTGTACCTCAATGATGTCTCCTCCTGTCAATGGCTTTGTACAGACATATATCCACTGTGTACCTCAATGATGTCTCCTCCTGTCAATGGCTTTGTACACACATATATCCACTGTGTACCTCAATGATGTCTCCTCCTGTCAATGGCTTTGTACACACATATATCCACTGTGTACCTCAATGATGTCTCCGTCTGCCAATGGCTTTGTACACACATATATCCACTGTGTACCTCAATGATGTCTCCTCCTGTCAATGGTTTTGTACACACATATATCCACTGTGTACCTCAATGATGTCTTCTCCTTTCAATGGCTTTGTACACACATATATCCACTGTGTACCTCAATGATGTCTCCTACTGTCAATGGCTTTGTACACACATATATCCACTGTGTACCTCAATGATGTCTCCTCCTGTCAATGGCTTTGCACACACATATATTCACTGTGTACCTCAATGATGTCTCCTCCTGTCAATGGCTTTGTACACACATATATCCACTGTGTACCTCAATGATGTCTCCTCCTGTCAATGGCTTTGTACACACATATATCCACTGTGTACCTCAATGATGTCTCCTCCTGTCAATGGCTTTGTACAGACTAGTATCCACTGTGTACCTCAATGATGTCTCCGTCTGCCAATGGTTTTGTACACGCAAATATGCATATTCAAATAAATACATGCACATGGGAAACCAATGCTACAATCGATTACTTGAAGTATTCGCTGATGATTTTATATCGATTACCCATATGATTATTTACATATTTATGGAATCTATCGTAATAGGGTGGGCTTGTGAACAACAACAAAAAAATGACACGTTTGTCTGAGACTAAACTTGAAAATCGCCATAGGACATGCACATATCGCCATAGGACATGCACATATCGCCATATTACATGCACATATCGTTTCCTGCCATTTTATTTAAGAACATATAAAGTATTGAGTTAAAGCAATACAGCCTAGTTAGCACGTTTTGAATTTGAATACAATACTGTAAAAATAATTATACTTTCCGTAACGGGTTTTTAAATGATTCAGGTTTAACGTTGTTGGAGTAAAAACGTTTGCAGTTTTTCCAGGTTATCTGGAAGTTAAGCCCTGAACAGTATAAGAGGCTAGCCAACCAATTCATGACATCAGAGCGTAATTCTCTTGGTTATACCCCGATTGAAGGCTTCCAGAAACGAGGCGTAGCATTGTCCCTAACTAGCCATCTGGAACGGTATTTTTAGTCCCCAGGTTTGTAGTACAGGAATTGTTTTTTCCTGTAATCATTATTTCTGTAAAGTCAGATTTCAGCTACAAAGATTTTATTATCCCTTTTTATGTACAACTATGTTTTTCTGAGCATATCCTATATAATAAAAGGCTAAGTTCTGTCCGGTCATCGATAGCGATTGGTCTCTCAAACACACATGACTCCTACAGCCAATCATATCAAGTTTACGCGGACGTTCAAAACGAGTTATTTTTGGTGCAGTATTTCTTCCAAGACTTTATTTTGAGTTATGCGCGTTGGGATTTATAGTCAAAAGCTTTTGTTTTTACGAGTTATTTATTTTAACTATAATGAATAGTATTTTTGACGTGATTCACATGTATGCCGGTCGAAACGGCTGTTGAAGGGGAGTTACAACATGCCACCGAATGGTGGCGGAACGTGCTTGGACGGGCTTGGTTGCTCGTATACTATATTGCCTTTATAGAAGCCGTACAACTATGTTTTTCTGAGCCTATATACTATATAGCCTTTATAGAAGCCGCGTCCGTAACAGAAAAGATAAGATGAGATCAAGATGTATTTAGCTCATCGGTGATCAAAAACTTGTCTCACCCACTGACCACTCAGGCATCACGTGATCCAAAGCTTGCCTCACCCACTGACCACTCAGGCATCACGTGATCCAAAGCTTGTCTCATCCACTGACCACTCGGGCATCAGGTGATCCAAAGCTTCTCTCACCCACTGACCACTCAGGCATCACGTGATCCCAAGCTTGCCTCACCCTCTGACCACTCAGGCATCAGGTGATCGAAAGCTTGTCTCACCCACTGACCACTCAGGCATCACGTGATCCAAAGCTTGTCTCACCCACTGACCACTCAGGCATCAGGTGATCGAAAACTTGTCTCACCCACTGACCACTCAGGCATCAGGTGATCCAAAGCTTGTCTCACCCACTGACCACTCAGGCATCACGTGATCCAAAGCTTGTCTCACCCACTGACCACTCAGGCATAACGTGATCCAAAGCTTGACATCAGTCGCAAGTCAGTTGATGTAAACCACACGTTATTTTTCTCTTCTCGCAGTTGTCAATACAATTCTAGTCCTGCCCCTCTACCCAATTTCTCTGCCACATCTTAACAACTTCCATTACGGTACTTCTAGAGGATTTAGCCTGATAGCCGGGAACTGCATCCATACCAAATAAATCTTTTTTTGTTTCAAACATTTTGTGATGGCAGAGTTAGATAAGAATCCTGAAACTTGAAAGGTATTTTAATATTTTTCTTAATTTTGAAGAACGTTTTAAAATAACAAAGGTTCACTTAGATCCTTGTTATTTTAAGGTGGCGTATAGTTAATTCATAAATTGGAATTCCGTGGTCGAGAGAAAGTTTTATTATTTTATAGGCAGCTTGGCATCGTGTCTCACAATCACTCAAGCCGTGGCCAGTGAACGCTGCGTCACTTGCCAAAAGGCCGACATTCTCTGTGCGTTCTTATAAGAACGTAGATCGTAATGATCTCGTGTTCTGAAGGCATGTCTGTAATAGTTACGGACAAAAATTTTTTTTTAAACTAGAAAAGATGGAACATAAATAATAACTTGAAATAAATAAACAAATTGAACAAAGAATGAATAAAATAAAAAAAAATAAATATTCATTTAAAAAACGCGACATTTAGTAGACTTCCTTTAAGTTTAAAAAAATTCAATATAGGTCAAGGACGTTTGATGGAGGCGATATCTTCTGTAAGGCAATGGGCTTGTCATTTCTAAAACCGGAAAACGTCATAACTCGTTGAGTAATGTTCTATTTGTAGATTACATTTTAGCGGAACAATGTTTTGAAGCATAAATACAGTTGGATTTACAAGTTCTCAATGATATTAGCCTAATAAATTAAGAAAATGTTTTTTTCTTATTCAATTCCAATAAGCTGTCTTAAATTAACGTAAAATTAACAGATAGCTGATAAGATACTTCCTTCTCAATATAGATCTACCTACATTTTGGTTTTGACTCGTAACTTGATTAAATTTTTATGATATTCGTCCCCAAAAAGACCCCAATATTTCTATTAATAGATTTACGGCATATTATGACAAGGACTATAAGGTAGATCCGACCCACGGCGTAGCATACGCCGCAGAATTGCTCATAGATAATGCAAAATGAGGTCAGACTCAATGCCACTGGTTGTGATATGTATATGATATCACGCAGGTGAGAGTCACTTATTCTCGTCGAGCAAAACAAGCTGAGTATTTTCTTAGGAAATTTTTGAATCTCTTGGAATCTATCTTTATCTAGCTGAGGGTACAAAGTCTATGAGAGAAAGCTGTTGTTGTCTGCTGCGACATTCAGCGCTGTTGTTATCTGTTGCGACATTCAGCACTGTTGTTGTCTGCTGCGACATTCAGCACTGTTGGTGTCTGCTGCGACATTGAGCGCTATTGTTGTCTGCGCGCTGTTGTTGTCTGCTGCGACATTCAGTGTTGTTGTTGTCCATAGTGAGGGGAAATGTGTCTTATTCGGCCGCATTTGAGACAGTTGCCTTTGAAAAAGTTGAAGCTTCTTCCAAAAAGGCGATATGTGAATATAATTGGCTTACCACTGCATTGTGCCCTCGAAGATTTGTTTTAAGAACGATTAAAATTCTTGTCATATCAACTAAAAATGCAATATTTGCCAGCTAAGCAGTATCGGATAGTTCTATAATTAGTTTTTCCTTATCTTCCATGAATTTCCCAATTTCTTTTTAAGTGCGTAGAAGCGCTGAAGTGCTGTCCCCCAACTGAGCCACCTTACATCATTGTGATATACGAAATCTCTGTATTCTCACTGGACGTCAAGAAGAAAGTTCAGAAACAGGGCTTTAGAGCAAAAACAGGCTTAAAGATATGTTCACATTTAAGATGTTTGGCACAAAGAACGTTTTGATAAATGATACAATCAAGTTGAAAAGCTTTGCGACACTCTTCGCTGACTTTGTTACAGTACAAAATTTCGATATCTCTTATCAATATAATGTCGTTATAAAAATAAAACGTCTGTCAAGTAATTATTTCAGATGAGGCCGCGGGCCAGTTAAAATTGCATCGCGGGCCGGTTTTGGACAACCCTCCCCTAAGCTATAACTCAGTGGTTCTTAACCTTTTGGGGTCCATGCACCCCTTCAGATGCCCAAAAAAGTTCATGCACTTCGTCGTGAAACTTGCAAAAAATGCATAACAAACTATGTTTATTTTTAGTAACAAACTATGTTTATTTTTAGTAACAAACTATGTTTATTTTTAGTAACAAACTATGTTTATTTTTAGTAACAAACTATGTTTATTTTTAGTAACAAACTATGTTTATTTTTAGTAACAAACTATGTTTATTTTAGTAACAAACTATGTTTATTTTAGTAACAAAATATGTTTATTTTAGTAACAAACTATGTTTATTTTAGTAACAAACTATGTTTATTTTAGTAACAACAGTTTTGACAATAGGCAACATGAAATTTAGCGAGAAATCTGCGATTTAAATCTGGGGAATGTTTCGGACAAAGCAACTCTCATGTCATCCAGTGCATTCAACTTATTCCTTTCCTTGGTTTTAATCGCCAAAGGTGTGGAGAATCCTGCTTCACAGAGATAGGTTGTGGCAAATGGAAGGAGAGTCAGTACTGCCCTCTTGGCTAGTTGTGGGTAGGAATCTAGCTGGGCGCACCAAAATTCAATCAAGGTATTGCAACTGAATGCACTCCTCAGTACTTCTCTGGTTCTCAAATCAATCAGGTCATCTTTAGCAAGGTCACTGTCATCAATGTTGTCCAAGTCACAGAGAAAAGGATTGCGAAGCCAAAGGTTTTTCCTAGCAATTTCTTGACAGGTATACCCATCAAAGGACCTTTGCAATGTTGAAAGGTGTTCTGAAATTTCCCCTTTGATAATTGTCAGGCAGTGATCCCTCAGTGCTTCCATCTGCAGCAGATATTAAAACTTCATCCAAGAGTGGAAAGTTGGCCAAGTTGGACTTTTATAGTCGTCGTTGGAATAGTGGCAGTTTGTTTAGGAAGGCTTGAAATCTCTCAGTAGCATTCATTACAGTCACGGCAGGTCCTTGGAGAGATGTGTTCAACTCATTCAAGATGGAGAAGATGTCAGCCAGGTATGCCAAGTAATGAATAAAATTTGGACAGTCAAACTTGTCAGCAAGGTCACTTTCTTTTTCTGACAATAAAATGGCAAGCTCCACTCTCAGTTCTACTAAGCTAGAAAGTATCCGTCCCCTGGACAACCAGCGAACCCCAGTGTGGAAGAGCAGAACTTCATGCTCAGAGCCCAGCTCCTGACAGAACAACTTGAAGAGGCGGTGGTTCAAGGCATGTGACCGGATACAATTTACAACTTGGACTGCAGTAGAAAGAGCTGACTTCAAGGTTGGAGGTTGAGTTTTGCATGCCAGGGTCTGATGATGAAGGATACAGCGTGTAGTGAAAATATCTGGAACTTATTTCTTTACCAGTGTTGAAAATCCTGACTTATTACCGAGCATGGAGGGAGAACCATCTGTGCAAATTGAAGAAATTCTTGAAGTCCAGTCAAACTGCTTTTCAGTGAAGAATGCTCTGACTAGCTGCAGCACATCAGCAGCTTTGGTAGTAGCTAGGAGTGGCTTACAAAAGAGAAATTCCTCCTTCAGCAATCCACTGTGAACATATCTCACAAATATAAGAATCTGATTGCATTGTGCTACATCAGTGGATTCATCCAGCTGCATGCTAAATGGAAAAGGATTGCTTCTCATCTCGCACAAGACTTGATCCAGAATGTCTGCAGCCATGTCACTAATCCTGGAATGAATATTGTCATTGGACAAAGGGACTTTCTCAACCTGCTTCCTCTGCTGGTTATCACACATCAGTTCTACCATCTCCAGAGCACAAGGCTTCACCAAAGTTTCTCCAATGGTGTGGGGCTTCTTGTTCTTTGCAATAAGATATGCAACCTTGAATGATGCCTCCAGTGCAGGTTTCTGTGACATAAAAAATGCAAGCTTGGGCAAGGTACCTGAGGTCAAGAAGCGAGCTCTCTTCTGCTTGCAGACCTCAACAATGTCCTTAGAATTGGATAGATGGAATTTCCACAAGTGCTCTCGTAGTCTAACAGGCTTAATGTTGTCATTGCACAGGATTTTGTCACAAAGGAAGCACTGAGCTTTTGTGTTCCATCTCTCTCTCTCTCTCTGTCTCTTTATTTATTAACTATTTTGAGGGGGTGATGACAATCGGAAAGTCATACCAGTCTAGGCAAATTTTTAACTGACGAAGTTGATGTTTTTAATGACCAGAATTGGATGCTCAACTCAAGATTTTAGGTTTCAATTACGAATATTGGCTTACAATTAACGTTTTTAAAAACGTTTGCAGCGTACCAAGCAATAAAAGTGAAGGGGAAAAAATCCCAACGTGTACATCCGCTCAAAACAGTGAGAGGGTCACCGGAAGCCATATATCTGACGTATTTGATGACAAAATTAAATCATTTTTGGAAAAAACTGACGTAAAACACGAAATTCCAAGGAAACCGTAGAGCGAACCGATCATTTTGCCAAAAAGTTTTTCCGTCAATTTTCGACATGCGCAGAACGATGCGCCCTTGACGCGGCATGCCTTGCTTGTAGTTTACATTTTCAGATTATCAGTTTTTCTTTCTTTTTTCCTTTTTTTCTTCTTCTTTGTTCCCCTCTGAATCGTTCTTGAACCCCTTTTGGGTGCATGCACCACTGGTTAGGAACCCCTGTATAGCTTGTGTAGCTTGTACCTACATGCGACACTGGTTAGGAACCCCTGTATAGCTTGTTTAGCTTGTACCTAAATGCGACACTGGTTAGGAACCCCTGTATAGCTTGTGTAGCTTGTACCTACATGCGACACTGGTTAGGAACCCCTGTATAGCTTGTGTAGCTTGTACCTACATGCGACACTGGTTAGGAACCCCTGTATAGCTTGTTTAGCTTGTACCTAAATGCGACACTGGTTAGGAACCCCTGTATAGCTTGTGTAGCTTGTACCTACATGCGACACTGGTTAGGAACCCCTGTATAGCTTGTGTAGCTTGTACCCACATGCGACATTGGTTAGGAACCCCTGTATAGCTTGTGTAGCTTGTACCCACATGCGACACTGGTTAGGAACCTCTCTCTCTCCTTTCTCTCTCTCCCACCTCTCTCTCTCTCCCTTTCTCTCTCTTCTCTCCCTTTCTCTCTCTCCCTTTCTCTCTCTCTCTTTCTCTCCCTCTCTCTCTATCTCTCCCTTTCTCTCTCTCTCTCTCCCTTTCTCTCTCTCTCTCTCTCTCTCTCTCTCTCCCTTGCTCTCTCTCTCCCTTTTTCTCTCTCTCTCTTTCTCTCCCTCTCTCTCTCTCCCTCTCTCCCTTTCTCTCTCTCTCTCTCTCCCTTTCTCTCTCTCTCTCCCTTGCTCTCTCTCTGTCTCTCTCCCGCGCTCTCTCTCTCCCTTTCTCTCTCTTTCTACCTCTCTCTCCCTTTCTCTCTCTCTCTTTCGCCTCTCTCTCTCTCTTTCTCACTTTCTCTCCCTTTCTCTCTCTCTCTCCTTTTCTCTCTCTCTCTCTCTCTCTCTCTAATTCATGTGGTAAGATAGCGATGTTATGAAGAGTCCGATGAAGAAAACGTCAATTCTGTATCCCCACGGACGCCGTGTTTACGAGAATGCACTGAAGAAATCCAGCCACTGTTGTCAGTTCAGTTAGATAGCAATAATTGAGGTATCACTGCAATCGGCCATGAGCTATCTGCCATGAGCTATCGGCCATGAGCTATCGGCCATGAGCTATCGGCCATGAGCTATCGGCCATGAGTTATCGGCCATGAGCTATCGGCCATGAGCTATCGGCCATGAGCTATCTGCCATGAGCTATCTGCCATGAGCTATCGGCCATGAGCTATCGGCCATGAGCTATCGGCCATGAGCTATCGGCCATGAGCTATCTGCCTTGAGCTATCTGCCATGAGCTATCTGCCATGAGCTATCTGCCATGAGCTATCGGCCATGAGCTATCGGCCATGAGCTATCTGCCATGAGCTATCTGTACTGAGCTATCCGCCATGAGCTATCCGCCATGAGCTATCTGCCATGAGCTATCTGCCATGAGCTATCGGCCATGAGCTATCTGCCATGGGCTATCGGCCATGAGCTATCTGCCATGAGCTATCTGCCATGAGCTATCTGCCATGAGCTATCGGCCATGAGCTATCTGCAATGGGCTATCGGCCATGAGCTATCTGCCATGGGCTATCTGGCATGAGCTATCTGCCATGAGCTATCGGCCATGAGCTATCGGCCATGAGCTATCTGCCTTGAGCTATCGGCCATGAGCTATCTGCCATGAGCTATCTGCCATGAGCTATCGGCCATGAGCTATCGGCCATGAGCTATCTGCCATGAGCTATCTGCACTGAGCTATCCGCAATGAGCTATCCGCCATGAGCTATCTGCCATGAGCTATCTGCCATGAGCTATCGGCCATGAGCTATCTGCCATGGGCTATCGGCCATGAGCTATCTGCCATGAGCTATCTGCCATGAGCTATCTGCCATGAGCTATCTGCCATGAGCTATCTGCCATGAGCTATCTGCCATGAGCTATCTGCCATGTATTGTTTCCTTAATTAGACGTAATAAACAACTCTACACGCTGGTGTTCTCGTCTGACATGTTGCTGGAGGAATAGAGAGGATGGTCAGAGGGATGGGGATGGGAATGAAAACACAGCAAAGGGGTGCAATAGGATGTTTAATATTTATATATACTTTAAGGGCAAATCTACTACCAAAGGACACACGGGGCTTCCCAGGCACAGATATAATATGATGAGAGTGGACCTCGATGATTACGGCGGGCACACACGACAATAACGTACTTTAAAGCGGGGGGGGGGTGAAGTCACAATGACTTTGTGAAAGAATGTTTAAGTTTAATGAATGAAAATGACAAAAATAGAGCACATATGAACCAGATTTAATATAGGTGAGAAAGACTGAACGAAGTAAAAGTAGAGAACAAGAAGGAAAGATAGTAAGAATAATGAGTATTCAAATTTTTTAAAAAAAGCAACAAATTTTTGTTTCAATAGTAGCTGGCTTAGTTTACATGCTTACATGCTTACATGCTTACATGCTTACATGCTTACATTAAATGAAGTTGTTGGTGGTTCCAGCTATAAATATATTAATACTTAAACTTTTGTTTGTGTGATTGTAAATATACCTGTATGAATATATTGTACTTTTGTTTGTGTGATTGTAAATATACCTGTATGAATATATTGTACTTTTGTTTGTGTGATTGTAAATATACCTGTATGAATATATTGTACTTTTGTTTGTGTGATTGTAAATATACCTGTATGAATATATTGTACTTTTGTTTGTGTGATTGTAAATATACCTTTATGAATATATTGTACTTTTGTTTGTGTGATTGTAAATATACCTGTATGAATATATTGTACTTTTGTTTGTGTGATTGTAAATATACCTGTATGAATATATTGTACTTTTGTTTGTGTGATTGTAAATATACCTGTATGAATATATTGTACTTTTGTTTGTGTGATTGTAAATATACCTGTATGAATATATTGTACTTTTGTTTGTGTGATTGTAAATATACCTGTATGAATATATTGTACTTTTGTTTGTGTGATTGTAAATATACCTGTATGAATATATTGTACTTTTGTTTGTGTGATTGTAAATATACCTGTATGAATATATTGTACTTTTGTTTGTGTGATTGTAAATATACCTGTATGAATATATTCTACTTTTGTTTGTGTGATTGTAAATATACCTGTATGAATATATTCTACTTTTGTTTGTGTGATTGTAAATATACCTGTATGAATATATTCTACTTTGCGTATACCAGAGACGCAAAAAAGGAAAGAGAGAGAGAGAGAGAGGGGGAGAGAGAAAGAGAGAGAGAGAGAGAGAGAGAGAGAGAGAGAGAGAGAGAGAGAGAGAGAGAGAGAGAGAGAGAGAGAAACATAAGTTGTTTGAATTAATTAAGACACACAAAGAATTATCATTTTATAAAGAAACATTTCTTTCTGTCACAGAGATGAATGATGATTGTGAAAGAAGAAGAAAAGACCGAAAAAAAGAAATGGTGAACAAACAAATTCCATTTGTTGAAATGATTTGAATCTGAGCGTATTAACAAAGGCAAAAAACTGGCAGAGATAAAAGTTGAAAAAAAGGATGTAAGAAGAAATGAAGATGGTATGATGAGAATAATGAGGCGGAAGAAAAGATGGGAAGTAAGGACAGAAAAGGTGACAGAAGGTATGAAAGCAAAGATGACTGGAGTGGATGAAACCAAAGGTGACTGGAGTGGATGAAACCAAAGGTGACAGGAGTGGATGAAAGCAAAGATGACTGGAGTGGATGAAACCAAAGGTGACAGGAGTGTATGAAAGCAAAGATGACTGGAGTGGATGAAAGCAAAGATGACTGGAGTGTATGAAAGCAAAGGTGACTGGAGTGGATGAAACCAATGATGACAGGAGTGTATGAAACCCAAGATGACTGGAGTGGATGAAACCAAAGATGACTGGAGTGGATGAAAGCAAAGATGACAGGAGTGTATGAAAGCAAAGATGAATGGAGTGGATGAAACCAAAGGTGACTGGAGTGAATGAAACCAAAGGTGACAGGAGTGTATGAAAGCAAAGATGACTGGAGTGGATGAAAGCAAAGATGACAGGAGTGTATGAAAGCAAAGATGACTGGAGTGGATGAAACCAAAGATGACTGGAGTGGATGAAAGCAAAGATGACTGGAGTGGATGAAAGCACAGATGACTGGAGTGGATGAAAGCAAAGATGACTGGAGTGGATGAAACCAAAGGTAACAGGAGTGGATGAAAGCAAAGATGACTGGAGTGGATGAAAGCAAAGATGATAGGAATGGATAAAAGCAAAGATGACAGGAATGGATAAAGGTAAAGAGAGATTTAAAAAGTAGGAACGTCAGTCACCTAAATAGAAACGTGAGAGTCGACAAGAGAAGACAACTACCGCAAGGAAATAAAAGAATAAGCGGATTGGGTAAACAATGAGTTATCGCCCATGGCAACCAGGGACGCTGGGGAGTATTCATTAATTTTCATGAAATCGCCGTTATGTCAGCCACAAAACCTTGGCAAAGTGGAGAATAATGCCCTCCCCTCATTCACTCCGTAGCTCGCCTTGATTATCTTCCCCTGCTCTCTGGTAGTAAATATTGGACGAACGCTGTAAATGGGGTTTGGGGTTTGGGAGCGAGGGCTAAGGGGTGGGGTGGGGGTGGGCCTCTTTAGCACGGCTGATCCCCAGATGGGGAAATGCATCAGACATAAGATGATAAACAGAAGGAATGGTTCGAGTAGTGGACCATGCTTTACCTCGTCCAGCGACCGGTACTTGAGAGATCTCCCATCAGATCTATAGGAGATGCTTGAATCAAATTTCCCGTTGCTAATGGTTACCGCAACTAATTCTTTCATACTTACCGAACCAATAGATTTATTTTTTAAACAAAGTCTTTACTATTAATTGAATGCAGGATGAGACTAGCGCCATCGATTAGTTTTAGATACAATTTTTTTACGGCGGGGCGGCGGAAGAATGAAGAAACGGATTTCCACTTTATTTTCTGCAATTGCGCATACGGAACCCATATTTGCATAACGATAGCCGCGCACTCGAACCCGCTCTCCTACGCCGCCGATGACTTGACGTAGCCCCGAGGGCTTCATAAAGCCTCCTGTCGTAGCGGCTCCCACTCGGGTTTCTTGAAAACGCCGCAAACGGTTTTACACAATAATTTGAGAACGTCTCGGATCTCCGCTGTCTAATCAGCTCCATGGCAGGCACGACGCGAAGGTCTCTCAAGCCGAACATTGACGACATCTGTGGTTGCCACGACGGGAAGGTCTATCAACCCGAACATTGACGACATCTCTGGTTGCCACGACGGGAAGGTCTATCAACGCGAACATTGATGACATCTGTTGTTCAGGACCTGCTAATGTATAGAGTGATTGCTGTGACTGTCGTCACACGAGCTGCCCTCGGTCGACCTTCGTCCAACGTCAGCAATATTTGTCTTCAATGAGACTGTTTTAAAAGCCTGTTCAACTTATAAGGAGTTGTGTTCAAGAAGGTTTACTAATGACAGGGTTATGATAGTCAGTGGGTCTCACAATGATGACAATGAGGGGTTTTACACTTGAGGAAATAAAATACCAAGGAGTGTCATCTAAGGGGTTTAGTATCGGTGACAAACAATGTCAAGAAGTGTTAAATACATAGGACGATATACAAAGTCGTTATGATACCATCACTACATGGTGTGAGACTCAAAAGCTCTGACATCACAGTATTGATAACTGTTCCATCACCGAAATGATTAAATCGCTTGTTGAGATGATGATCAAAAGAGTATCGGAATGAATGATTATCACGAGAGAATCGCACTGTAAGCTCATGCCACGACAACAGTATCGTAGTTTAAAATAGTTAGCAAGAGTATCGTTTTTATCTATAGCTGGAATCATGGTGACAGCAGCAATATTCCCCAACGATTCTTGACATTGACGTTTCAATGACACTGTTTAATGTCACTTGACATTGTTGTTTCAATGACACTGTTTAATGTCACTTGACATTGTTGTTCCAATTAAAAGGTTTAATGTCACATTGTTTACATTGTTGTTCCAATTAAAAGGTTTAATGTGACATTGTTTACATTGTTGTTCCAATTAAAAGGATGTCACTTTACATTGTTTTTAAGATTATAGTTTTTAATGACACTACATTGATGTCCCAATGCTATTGTTGAATGACACTACATTGATGTCACAATGCTATTGTTGAATGACACTATATTGATACCCCAATGCTATTGTTGAATGACACAATATTGATACTCCAATGCTATTGTTGAATGACACTACATTGATGTCCCAATGCTATTGTTGAATGACACTACATTGATGTCACAATGCTATTGTTGAATGACACTATATTGATACCCCAATGCTATTGTTGAATGACACAATATTGATACTCCAATGCTATTGTTGAATGACACTACATTGATGTCACAATGCTATTGTTGAATGACACTACATTGATGTCACAATGCTATTGTTGAATGACACTATATTGATACCCCAATGCTATTGTTGAATGACACAATATTGATACTCCAATGCTATTGTTGAATGACACTACATTGATGTCCCAATGCTATTGTTGAATGACACTACATTGATGTCACAATGCTATTGTTGAATGACACTATATTGATACCCCAATGCTATTGTTGAATGACACTACATTGATGTCCCAATGCTATTGTTGAATGACACTACATTGATGTCACAATGCTATTGTTGAATGACACTACATTGATGTCACAATGCTATTGTTGAATGACACTACATTGATGTCACAATGCTATTGTTGAATGACACTACATTGATGTCACAATGCTATTGTTGAATGACACTACATTGATGTCACAATGCTATTGTTGAATGACACTACATTGATGTCCCAATGCTATTGTTGAATGACACTACATTGATGTCCCAATGCTATTGTTGAATGATACTACATTGATGTCCCAATGCTATTGTTGAATGATACTACATTGATGTCCCAATGCTATTGTTGAATGACACTACATTGATGTCCCAATGCTATTGTTGAATGATACTACATTGATGTCCCAATGCTATTGTTTAATGATACTACATTGATGTCCCAATGCTATTGTTGAATGATACTACATTGATGTCCCAATGCTATTGTTGAATGATACTACATTGATGTCCCAATGCTATTGTTGAATGACACTACATTGATGTCCCAATGCTATTGTTGAATGATACTACATTGATGTCCCAATGCTATTGTTGAATGATACTACATTGATGTCCCAATGCTATTGTTGAATGATACTTTACAGTGATGTTCTAATGATGATGTTTTAGGGTACTTTACATAAATATTCTTATGATAGTGCTTAATGGTTCTATACATAGATATTATAATGATAGTGCTTAATGACCATTTTGTCTTATCTTAAAGTTTATTATCTGTTTATTAACAAACGATTACTCTTGTCTTTAGTCTAACTGAGAAGAAGTCGATATTTTAAAGACACAATTCGATGCCAGTTGTAGCAACGGGTATCGTCAATGACTATTTGATACTGCGATACCGTTGTTAATAGCCCCCCCTCCCCCAGAATCCATTGTATTATATCAATAATAATAATGTTTGACAAGGCTATTATAGATAATGCGTGGTCTCGCTAATACAATTAACCATGTCATCAGCTGTTCCTTCATAACACGCAGATTTTTTTGTTTAAGAAACACGAGGAGAAGGGTAATATTCAATGATTAGTAGAGCTGTGATTTATTGACGTGTTTGTGGGGGGGATATGTGCCAAGTGTTAGATAGAGTGCTGGGATGTGGTCAGAGTGCTGGGATGTGGTCAGAGTGCTGGGATGTGGTCAGAGTGATGGGATGTGGTCAGAGAGCTGGGATGTGGTCAGAGAGCTGGGATGTGGTCAGAGTGCTGGGATGTGGTCAGAGTGCTGGGATGTGGTCAGAGTGATGGGATGTGGTCAGAGTGCTGGGATGTGGTCAGAGAGCTGGGATGTGGTCAGAGTGATGGGATGTGGTCAGACTGCTGGGATGTGGTCAGAGTGTTTTGATGTTGCCAGAGTGCTGAGATTTGCCTAAGATCTAGCTATAGTGTTAAAATATTGTAATAGTACTTGGATCTTGCTAGTGGGACGGGATCTAGCCAAAATACTAGGATTTTCTCAATGTTACGGGATTCGGTTGATGTTTTAATTTCGCTTATAGGTTTGTGTGAGAAGTTTTTATGTTTTTGGGGCTCGCTACGGTGCTCACTCAAGATGGGGTGCTGGTAGATAGAGGTGCTCAAGATGGGGTGCTTGTTAATAGAGGTGCTGGTTGATAGAGGCGGTGGTTGATAGAGGTGCTGGTAGAATAAGGTGCTATTATATTGAGGTGCGGTATATAGAGATGTGGGTAGAATGAGGTGCTATTAGATAGAGGTGCTGGTATATAGAGATGTGGGTAGAATGAGGTGCTATTAGATAGAGGTGCTGGTATATAGAGATGTGGGTAGAATGATGTGCTATTAGATAGAGGTGCTGGTATATAGAGATGTGGGTAGAATGAGGTGCTATTAGATAGAGGTGCTGGTATAAAGAGATGTGAGTAGAATGAGGTGCTATTAGATAGAGGTATTTATATGTGGGTAGATTCGGGTAGAATGAGGTGCTGGTAAATAGAGATGTGGGTAGAATGAGGTGCTATTAGATAGAGGTGCTGGTATATAGAGATATGGGTAGAATGAGGTGCTATTAGATAGAGGTGCTGGTATAAAGAGATATAGGTAGAATGAGGTGCTATTAGATAGAGGTGCTTATATGTGGGTAGATTTGGGTAGAATGAGGTGCTGGTATATAGAGATGTGGGTAGAATGAGGTGCTATTAGATAGGGTGCTGGTATATAGAGATGTGGGTAGAATGAGGTGCTATTAGATATAGGTGCTTTTATATAGAGATGTGTGTAGAATGTGATGCTATTAGATAGAGGTGCTGGTAGATAGAGGTGCTATTAGATAGAGGTGCTTATATATAGAGATGTGGGTCGAATGAGGTGCTATTAGATAGAGGTGCTGGTATATAGAGATGCGGCTAGAATGAGGTGCTGGTATATAGAGATGCAGCTAGAAGGAGGTGCTGGTATATAGAGATGCGGCTAGAATGAGGTGCTGGCAGAATGAGTTGCTATTAGATAGAGGTGCTTATATATAGAGAATGGGTAGAATGAAGTGCTGGTATATAGAGATTCGGCTAGAATGAAGTTCTGGTATATAGAGATGCGGCTTGAATGAGATGCTATTAGATAGAGGTGCTTATATATAGAGATGTGGGTAGAATGTGGTGCTTATATATAGAGGTGCTGGTAGAATGTGGTTCTGGTACATTTAGGTGTTTGTACATTGAGCATGTTACTGCATTTTGGTTTAAAGGTACTGCCAGGTCAAGTACTAGATGACCCAAAACTAAAAAAAACAAACAACTATTTTTAAATACTTTTTATAATACGTTGTATTATATCATAAAAAATTAAATATAATTGACATAAAAAATTATAAACTTGTTATTTAAATATTTCTAATTTTTTATATTTTATTTACATTAATCTTAAACTTCGCATTCCCACTTTCGACGTCATCTGCACATTTCCGGTTATGTCTGAAGAGCATACCTGTGGTGCTGAAAGAAGAGACGTTTGTTTATTAAATGAGTAGGTGTGTCAAACTGGCCTCACAGAAGTCCTTGACCAGGCGTGACAAGTTCAAGTCGTCAAACAATAGAGTCATCGTTCTTACATCTGATTGTACTTTCACATGTGTTTGACCAGCGATTATTCTCCGTCATGATTACATTGAGATTCGGTGTGACGTAAGCCGCGTCTATAAATAGCGATATGCAGATACCGAGAACTGGGGGAGTGTAATAAAGTAATCAACGAACAAGCTACAAGAAATCGTGGTAAGAATTAAAACGTCGCAGTATGAGCTTGGGGTGAGAGGGACAGATGGATAAATGAAACAGAAGGATAAATGAAACAGATGGATACATGAAACAGATGGATTAATAAAACAGATGGATAAATGAAACTGATGGATAAATGAAACAGATGGATAAATGAAACAGATGGATAAATGAAACAGCATTAATATGATGGTATCAGAGTTTATAGCTGTTGTCGGGATTATCATAATGGCGCACTCGTTCATGCCAAACTTTCCTCAGTGCGCAGAATGAATCACGTTTAGTTTCTTCATTTCAATCTACACATGAAGGGTGCCAGCCGATGCCTGTTACAAGATTTCATCACGTGCGCTCATATTTAAAGATATGTTTTGATTTCTGATAAAATTCTGCGCTAGTTTACTGACGCAGCTGGTAGCTAGAATGGGAGGGGGGCACTAAGCTGGTAGCTAGAATGGGAGGGGGGCACTAAGCCCTTTGATGGCAGTTGCCCAAGATACGCCACTGCCGACTGATAAAATGAAAGTATGAGGTTTGAAATGTGCTCATTTCTTTGTTGCTGTGTTGATTTGTCTACGAATATATTTGTGTCTCTTTGGATTTACCGAAAGTTTTCATCGATATCTTTCTTCAGGGATGTTGCTTTTACACACGCACGCACGCACGCACGCACGCACGCACGCGGACGCAATACACAGACACAAACAAAGAGTAAATCTTAACAAAAGATTTCATTGCAAGATTTTTTTAATGTTGAAATTTCCCAGAGAATATGACGGCATG
The DNA here is from genome assembly GCA_944989445.1 of Ampullaceana balthica. Lineage (NCBI taxonomy): Eukaryota > Metazoa > Mollusca > Gastropoda > Lymnaeidae > Ampullaceana > Ampullaceana balthica. Next base: position 119,340 of record CALYLW010001594.1, on the reverse strand, counting down.
ACGCCATCGTTTTGTCCGGTTATAGAGGGAGATCTCAAAGAAATGAACACGTTGTTTGAATGTGACCAAATATTTAGGAAAATCAATCAGTAATATATTTTTTAAAATCTTCAATAGTAAAGAATTTAGCAAAATAGTTGTTATTTTAGACAGGTAAAACGTTCTGTTCAATTTATAAATAAATAGCTAAAGGAATTGGAATAAATCTATTTACATATGTCAAGGTCAGGGTGTTGATTGAACAAATAAATGTTTAAAGTTAAATATTAATTACCAAAATAGGCAAAAAGTAATAGAGACGAGGAGAGAGCTAGAGAGAGAGGGAGAGAGAGAGAGAATGAGAGACAGATAGATTGAGTGATTTAGACGTACATACTTAAAGAGGCAGATATAGAGAGGCAGATAGAGAAAGAGAGAGAGAAAGAGAGAGAGAGTGAGAGGGAGGGAGAGAGAGAGAGAGAGAGAGAGAGAGAGAGAGAGAGAGAGAGAGAGAGAGAGATTAGGAAAGAAGTTTGTTTAGATAGACTACGAAATGAAGAATCAAGGATGTAAGATATTTAAAAAATGTATACGACGAGTACTGACAGTTCCTCGTGCAATGATCATATGGAACGTGGACATCCCCCTCGAGGCTATAACGAGATACTTGCTTGTTTTGTTTTTTAATCAGTTGATTACATCGGGGGCCTAAATTTGATAATCCGTTCTCCCAATGACATCGTCCGGATAATGTTTTTAACGCCGCAAATCGAGTAGCTCCCCTTTTCCTACCCCCTCCCATTTGCCGTCTATCTGCGTCACGTTGTTCACTGGCCTGGTCCAGACTTTCTCTAACAGAACACAGCAATTTGGAAAGTAGGTCTGGGGTTAGGGTTTGAGTTAGGGTTATGGTTAGGGCTAAGGTTAGGGTTAGGACTTGGGTTAAGGCTTGGGTTAGGGTAGAATAGACGTAGAGACTCTCATATTGTTCAATTAATATTGTTAGTTGATGAGAATAAGACCAGTTCTATAACATGCCTGAACTAGCTTCTGTGGTCAAGGCTTGATGTTTTTCATCTTCGTGCCCTGGGTCAGTTGGTCCTAAACTGAATAAGAGAACAGCAAAAGCCGTAGAAGTTTCTTTAATATAATCGAGACTGGATTACTGCAACAGTAGTCTGTGGGGAATACCTCAAAACAAACTGCAGAGTACAAAATACTGCAGCGAACATTGTATTGAGAGTGAGAAAGTCAGACCACATTAAACCCGCACTTAGGGATCTACACTGACTTCTTGTAGCCGAAAGTACAGACCATAAGATTCTTTCAATATCCTATGGCTGTATGAACGGATCAGCGCCGCAGTATATTAGGAGGGATTAGTATTGTAACATGTATCTGTAGAGGGGCAGAGATCTTCTACGCAGTCACTTTTGAAAGTTCCTGGAGTGTATGGACACAGGAAGAAGTCACTTTGAGTGTATGGACACAGGAAGAAGTCACTTGGCGTGTATGGACACAGGAAGAAGTCACTTGGCGTGTATGGACACAGGAAGAAGTCACTTGGCGTGTATGGACACAGGAAGAAGTCACTTGGCGTGTATGGACACAGGAAGAAGTCACTTGGCGTGAAAGGACACAGGAAGAAGTCACTTGGCGCATGCGCTCATTTGAATCGGCGGCATCAAAATTGTTGAATAGTCTTCCGAAATTTTTGAAAGATTGTGAGAAGAAATACACATTTTAAAAAAAATATTGAAACATATTTTATGTTATAAACTTTTTGAACATTAGAGTGCAACGAACACAATAGATAGTGATAGATACAATAGATTGTGATAAATACAACATATAGTCTAGTGATAGATACAAAAGATAGTGCACTGGAAGAAAACATTCATTCCTAAATTCATTTTTTCGATTATTCATTTATACATGTTTTTTTAATCGCAAAATTATGTTTAAACAAGGGGTTTCAAAAGCCCAAGTAACTTATCCTTGTTTGATAAATACGAAATATTAAACTTCCGGAAATGTACACCAAGTATTTTATAATTGTTTGGGTAATTGGCGTCATATAATATTTTACGGCGAGAAACACCACCCGCTCTGTTAATCTCGAAACAAAACTGATACCTTTCTTTTTTAACTGCTATGGAACTGGACTGTTGTAATATGTCCCTCAGCGTTACGGAGACAGTGAGTGACTTGGGCTTTCATATTGTTTACTAGGGGTTCTAGGGCGCCAACGGCGCCCACTTTTTTTAAAAGCCAAGTAACTTATCTTTGTTTGATAAATACGAAATATTAAACTTCCTGAAATGTACACAAAGTATTTTTATAATTATAAATGCTCAAACCCTCTTTTTACATTGTTCCCTTTTCCAAAATTAAAATATAAGCTCAAACAATGAAGTTATTTAATATTTTACGGCGAGAAACACCACACGCTTTTTAACTGCTTTGGACTGTAGTACTATTGAAATATAAGCTCAAACAATGATGTCATTTAATATTTTTCGGCGAGTAACGCCACACGCTTTTTTAACTGCTATGGACTGTTGTACTAAGTCCCTTAGCGTTACGGAGACAGTGAGTGAGTGACTTGGGCTTTTATATTGTTTATGATGTATTAAATATTATTTTGTTGCCCGATTTAAGATTGAATTAATATCCTTTACATTTGAAGTCGGGTTGTAAAATGTTTTTTTGTGAGATTAAGAAAACATTTTGCGGTTTTCTGAGAAGGCCATCTCGAAATTCTGAAATGTATTTAAAATTAATTACCAACACCAGCAAATTTTTACTTCATTTTGTGTGTAGCAAAAGGATTTTAAGCAGTTTACTATCTATCTTCTATCTATCTATCTTCTATATATATAATTCCCTTCGTGGTCGGACCCTGCGAGGCAAGAAGCTGCAAATATGTGCAACAGAGCATGACGAATGACCCTCGCTCGGGTCAACTAAACACAGTTAACGGTTGATTAACGGTTGGCAACCGAAGGTAGTGGAGGGGTGACCAAAAATGGCCCTTGCGTTTCACTTGCATTGTTCCTTCACAGAAAACGTGAGATTCGTAGTGTACTGGTTAACACGTCCGCCTCATTCGAGGAAGGTCCTGGGTTCAAGCCCCGTCGAATATATATATACATATATATATATATATATATATATTTTAAATGTCTGTTTTTGCCCGTTCTTTTACCTCTTTATTGCATAGCATACGCCGAAGACTGGCTCATCATAGACAGTGCAAAGAATGGTTGGGGGTGAGAGTACAGACACAAAAAGCAGCATCAAGTAAATAAAAAATAGCGAGTAAACGTGAAGACATGCACACTGATGTTGTTGTTACCCGCCTCCCATTTATTACTACCATCCCTTAAACATAAACTTTGTTTGGCCGATCCTAGCGAGGGTTAGTCATGTTTAGGGTTGTTAATAGCGTGTTTTTTTTTGGAAAACCGATTAACGATTATGTAATTCCGATTTTAAACAGATTATCGTTTTACAGCTGACTTCATAGAAGTTAGGGGTGTACCGAATTTCGCCTGCAAGTGTCTCGAAAATAAACAATGAGTTGGCAGTCCCCCCCCCCAACCGACGTTCACTCGCGTTGTTTTGATTTCTTCGTGCTGTAGTTTGTGTCCGTTCTTTCTCAACTTTATTTGCACTCTCCATGAGCAAGTCGGCGGCGTATGAAACGCCGAGGGGCGTCTAGTATATATATATATATATAATTCTCTTCGTGGGACCATGCGAGACAAGCTGCAAGTATGTGCCACCGAGCATGACTAATGACCCTCGCTGGGCTCAACTAATCACAGTTAACGGTTGGAAAGCGAAGGTAGTGGAGGGATGACCAACAATGGTCGTTGCGTTTCACTTGCCTTGTTCCTTCACCGAAAACGTGAGATTCGTAGTTTACTGGTTATCACGTCCGCCTCATGCGGGGAAGGTCCTGGGTTCAAGCCCCAGCGTATACATTGTGTTTTTAAAAATATTTTTTATAAATGTCTGTTCGTGCTCTTCTTTTACCCCTTTATTGCATAGCATAAGCCGCAAACTTGCTCATCATAAACAGTGCAAAGAATGGTTTGGGGGGGGGGTGAGAGTACAGACACAAAAAGCAGCACCAAGTAAATACAAAAGCGAGTAGTAAACGTGAAGACATGCACACTGAGGTTGTTGTAACCTGCCTCCCATTTAATACTACCGTCCCTTAAACATAAACTGTTATTGGCCGACCCTAGAGAGGGTTAGTCATATTTAGGGTTGTTAATTGCGTGTTTTTTGTTGTTTTGTTTTGTTTTGGAAAACAGAATATCGATTATGTAACTCCGATTTTAAACCGATTATCGTTTTATACCTGACTTCATAGAAGTTAGGGGTGTACCGAATTTCGCCTGCAAGTTTCTCGAAACAAAAAATGAGTTGGCAGCACCGACGTTCACTCGCGTTGTTTTGATTTCTTCGTTCTGTAGTTGTGTCCGTTCTTTCTCCACGTTCTTTGCACTCTCCATGAGCAAGTCGGCGGCGTATGCTACGCCGCGGGGCGTCTAGTATTCTATAATTCGACTCTTATTACTGAATTTCTAAAGAACTTGTTAGCCTCTAACTTTTTCTATGAAATATTAGGTTTATTTTTGAAACATGAAATGTAACAGTATTAAATGTATATTTAATGAATTGTAAAATTAAAAAATAATATCAACCAAACTCAAGGATAATTGACTTAATCATCGTCAATTTTCCCTCCAAAACTGTGTGACATGTATCTTTTCACACAAGGACAAGCGTAATAGGGTTGGTCATTTCTAAAGCCGAAAAACGTCATAGCTCAATGAGTAATGTTTTATTTTTAGATTACATTTTAGCGGAACAATGTTTTGAAGCATAAATACAGTCGAATCACTATGTTCTCAAAATTGTTAGCATAGTAAAATTACGA